>VZRH01002466.1:547367-575662 GCA_013397555.1 Urocynchramus pylzowi
AAAAAAAAAAAGAAAAATTAGAAAATCCAACAATATTTTATGCTGAAGTAGGTATTTAATACAGTGGAATGGTGTATCAGCTAAAAAAACACGTGTAAATGAAATAGATCAACTATCTAAATATTCAGTTAGCTTTGTTTTCAGTTAAATTACAGTGTGAGAACTATTACTGGTTATTTCTGAGTAGTATTGACAGTAAATCACTTAGGACATAATGAGAAAAGTGGGAGTGTAATTTTCTAACATGCCTAAGTCTGCACAAAAACTGATGCAAATTCTGCATCACTCCGCATTTGCCGAAGTGTAAGGATCTTTTGAAATAACGCTCAGAGAGGTCATTTTGCAGAACAGGGACTTGGCTTTTACTTACTGAAAGAAAATTTCAAGAATTCCATTGACAGCAGAAGGGCAAGTCTTTGGGCTTACAGACAGTTTTATTTTGAAGGGACTTGCAAATGGAGTCTTGGAATTCTTCTTTCTTTAAATCAGCAGATGCCTTTATTGCCATATATTGCATATATATGAGAGTCAGGGAAAATCTTCATACTTCAGCTTTTCTTTCAGCTTGATAATACCATTTCAATTGGATATATAATTGATATTTTCATTGTTTGCCGAATGTTAAGTGAAATTAAAAGTAAACAGAGTAGTGTATAACATCAGCTTTATGTAAAAACAGCCTGTAAGCAGTCGTGTAGCTACAGCAAGATCCTCATCAGAGCAAACAAGATTTGTGCATTGCAGACTTCACTGTTATGTCCCAAAGACACAGCCAATATACCTGTCATTTCAGTGGTCATCAGGCCACATCCCATTTGATCTGAGGTCTCATCTTTAGAAAATCAAAACAACTGTAGTTGTTTTGTTTAAATCTAATTCCTATCTGACCCAGGTAGCTGTGCCACTAATTACCTTATAATTACCACTATTACCTAATAATTACCTTATTTGTTATGTCTTTTATTTGATTGTAGCTATCAAAAATTTCCTTCTAATCTGTATCTTATAATTTTTTGTTGATTTTTGCTTTTATTTTGTCTTTCTTTGATAATACTCTCTTCTATAACCCCATCATTCAGAGTATCTTCTCTTTCCTTTCATTTTCCTTGCAGTAACTAACATTGCTTCACTCTTTTCTGTCATTTCCTGTTATTTCATTGTACCTAGATAACTTAGCTGAGTGTTTCCTGCTGACATTGTCAGACAGTGTCACTGCACAGCTTTCTCAAGGTTCAGTGTTGAACAACTCTTTGTAAAAAATTTCTGTGTTTTATCAGAATTTCTTGTATCGCAAGTTGTGCCCATTGCCCAACTTCTTCTTTTCAATCTGCACCTCTCAGAAAAGTCTGGCACAATTTTTTTCCATATTCTCCTGCTGGGTTACTGAAAAGATATTTGATCAAAATTAACCAATGCCTGTAGCAATGGATATTTTCAAAGAACATTGTCACAAATGTTCTTTGTGAATTGTGAGCAATTCACAAATGTGCTGTGAGGAATATTTTTAGCAATAAAATATATATAGAAGTAATCTTATCATTTCTTGAATTTATTTTCCCCTTAATGTTTGGAGAATGTATTGGATGTTTTGTTTAAATGATTTGGTCTATGAATTTTGTAAGCATTTCTGTAGGATTGCTGCTTTTACAGCAGGAAGAGATCATATGTTAACAACTTGCAGCTGCTAAGTACTAGTGCTCATCCTAAACACCATTTCAGAATTTCAACGCTGAAATGAAAACAAAGTTTAACAAGTGAAATGTGAGTGACAAGCAGTCCTTTAGATATGAGTATCACAGCTTAAGCAGCTTGCAGTATTTAGCTTTGAAACAGAATGGTTTGCAAACTTGCTTTACACCATTTCTGGCCTCCTTCCTTTGACATGTCCAGAAAGCAGCAATAGAGCTGGGAGGGTCTGGAAGGTCAGTCCTATGAGCAGCAGCTGAGGAAGCTGGGGGTGTTTAGCTTGGAGAAAAGGAGGCTCAGGGAAAACCTTATCACTCTGGTGTAGCTGGGTGGGGGTCAGGCTCTGCTCCAAGATAACAAGTGATAGGCTTCAATCTGTGCTGGAGGAGGTTCAGGTTAGGTATCAGAAATAATTTCTTCCCAGAAAAAGTTGTTAAGCATTAGAATGGACTGTTCAGGAAGGTGGTGAAGTCACCATCCCTGGAGGTATTCAAGAAACAACTGGATGTGGAACTCATTGCCAGGATCTGGTTGACAAGGGGTGGTTGGCAAAAGGTTGGACCAAAAGATCTCAGAGTTTTTTTCCAACCTAAATAGTTTTGTAATTATGAGATTATCCTGCTAGAGCAGATAGCTTCCCAATCTCACCAAGGTGAACACTGGATTAGAACCTCCAGGGATGCTGCTCCTTAGTTCACTTGTGAGATAACTGGCCCTGTGAACCATATAGCATATCTATGAGGAATATGTTTCTACCAGAAAGGAAAGAAAATGAGCAGCCAGCATCATATTACTTCAGTTAATTCCTCAAGGGATATGTCTGAGAACAGCTTGTATGCTGCTCACCCTCCTTTGCTATGTACAGAATATGTACAGAAATGAATCTTGGAACTCTCTTAATGGCAATTCACAGCTTTAGATTACACTTGCTTGTGGAGTTTCGTCACTTTCATGCTGAGTTTGAGCTGAGTTTTGTCTCAGTAACATATAGAAAGTACTAAAATATATTTTCATTTTTCAGGAATATATTTTAAAGAAATGACAGACATTATTTCCTTGATCATTCCCCATATGAAGAAATTAGTATATATACATATTGAGTATAACATGTAGTAGGTTTAGGTTTTTTTAATTTTGCTCAAGTAAAATTATATTATCAGATACAGATGAGCATACTTCAAATAAAAAAATGAACATATTGAGGTCCATAATCTTGTAATTTGCATTTTCTTGACATTTTCTATACTGTGGTTGCTAATTTCAGCAGTTCTAATTCATACAGAAATTAATTTTTATTTTGATTCACACATACAGATATTAGCATTAGACTGTGCTATTATCATGCAGTCATTCAAAAGATGATAGATTCAATGGTGTCACATTATCTACCTTTCTGAATTACTGTGACACAGGTCTTATTCTTTCCCAGCATGTTTTTTCTCGTTCCTCTTCCTTTGCTTCTCTTAAATCCTTAAATGACCCCGATCATAGAAATATTTATGAATTAACATCTATAGTCTCTTCCTTTTCATAGTTTGTACTTCTAACTTCATAATTTTTAAGATTGTTTCTTAAATGCTTTCAATTTGATCAAGTGCCCACCAAGTATAAGTTGCACTGAGCAATGGAAGACACCTCAGTCATAAAAAAATGTGAAAAATCTTACAAAAATAAGTTATTTTGTTTGAAATGCAATAGATTAAATATGTTGGTTTACCAGGTAAAAACTTGGGTAGATGAGAACTGACTCTACTAGAGGGAACAGAATATACCTTGAGGCATCTGGGAGAAAAGAAATCTGCAAAGGTTGCTGTAGTACAAGGTATCATTCCCTTCCACTAGAAAATTCAATGCACTCTCTGAGGCACTTCTGGTTTGGCTGGATAAATTGTACCAAAGAATATTTCATTTTGTGTTACAATTTATATCTTCATGTTGTAGTGTATTTTTATACTTTGTAATACTTTGTAGTAGTTTTTTGTATTCCTTTAGTTTTCCTAAGTAGTTTACCCCAAACTGTACCACTTTCCTATACCCATGTTATCATTCTCCTGGGTTGAGATCATCCCCAAACCCCCCGTCCTGGCCCTCTGTCAATCACTCAGCATCCCATCCTCTTTATCCAGAACCTTTGGCCAAATCCGTCATGTGATTAGCTGGAGGCCAAGAGTCAGCCCCCCAAGAAGTATCCTATACATTGCCCAAAATGTCCATTCCTTAAGATCCCATCCCTTTAGCATCCTTATTGGTCAACAAACGTTATCTACTTTTTGTTTCCACCTCCCTTTAAATGTGACCTTGGCATACCTCCCGGCACTCTGAGCAGGAGGCCCCCTGAGGTTACAGGAGTCCCTCGGGAGCTCTGAATAAACCTTGGAATAGCCCCCTGCTGAGAGTCGGCCTTTTTCTCCACCATTGTCTCCGGTGTCTCTCCTGCTGCAAAGGCAACTAGCCCAGCTGCCATCAGTACCCTCGGGGCACAAGAGAGTGTCCCCTCGCTGACTGACGCATCGGGGGAGTCCCCCCGTTGTCTGCCGACCCAGGGCTGGCCGGGGTCCCTGAGAGGCTCGCAGGGAGACAAGAGACATCTTCATGAGCCAAATTTTAAACAATGTGTAATACTTGAAGTGATGGCATTTTCCCAGGATGCAAGAGATATCACTGATCACTGAAAGAGAGGAAAAGCTCTGTCTCCTTTAAAGTATATCACAAAATTACAGAATGCTTGAGATTGAAAGGGACTTCTGGAGGTCCAACCCTACTGCTCAAGCAGGGCCACCAAGAGCCAATAGCCTACCACATAGTTTCCAGAAAATTATTTAGTGTCTCTAAGGAGAGAGACTCCACAACTTCTTTGAAAAAGTTATGTCTGTGCTCAGTCATCTGCAGAGTAAATGTTTCCTGATGTTTAGAGGGGACATCTTCTGTTTCACTTTGTGCCCATTGCCTCTTGTCCTGACACTGAGCAGCCCTAAATACAGCCTGGTTCCATCTTCTTCACACTCTCTCTTCAGGAATTTGTATATATTTATAGGATATCTCTTGAACCTTCTCTTCTCTATGTTTTGTTCCTTCTCGTAGTTAGCAGATACATTAAAAATTGGTTACATTAACTGTAATAGTTTTTTTATTTTCTTTTTTTCTTTTTCTGCCCAAAATTCAGCTTAACAAATTTCCTATGTTAGGCACTACATAAGTGAAGGCTGACAGGGGAAGGTGTGATACTGCTGAGTAACTGTCAGATGACAGACTGAAGTCTTCTGGTGTTTGCCTGAAAGTGCTAATGATGATCGAAAATCGGTGCCATTCTAACGCTTGTGTGTGAACTCGTGAATGCTCAGCAGCCAGGTCCCTTGGCATTTTTACAATAAATATTGTAATAATATTTGTAATTATCAAAATAATGCAACATGGGTAACAATACTAGGCAGGCTGGGTTCATGAGTTCTACATGGATATTAAATTTTCTTTTAAATGGAAGTGTCATTGATAGCAGCAATAGTGCAATTTACCATTTCCTTTTCTGTAAACTGTTTTGGTTTCCTACAGGAAGATATTTTGATTAAGAAGCCAGGTGATACAAAATCAATACAAGAGTTCATACTGCTTAAACAGTGTCTTTCTTACTGATGTTTGTGAGGTCTTTAAAAAACAGTTCCTGACCTTTTGCTATTTAATATTGTTATCAATGACTTGAAGGAAAACAAAACTGTCATTGATTGAATTTATAGCAAATGTAAACAAACACAAATGTATGTCAAAATAAAAGGTAGAATTCAGCAGGGATATGTAATGGTTTAGTAAGTGTAGTATAAATATACAATTGCAACTCAGCCAAGTTACATTTTGGCATAGTGAAGTGTGAATAGAAGCCACATTTTGCAGCTACAAATGTCTTGAAGAGAAGATGCTTTTAAAAAGGTGCAAGAAGTCACACCAAGCATGAACCTCAATACAATTCCACATTAAAAAGGTGAATGTGAGACAAAAACATGAGAATATTAAGTAGAAATTAATAATGCTGTTTCTCCTTAGGTGGCTGCTGCTTCTGTTCTGAAATCCAGAGTTCAAAAATTGCATTGATAAATTGGAAATTATTTATTAAAGGTCTGCGAAGGATTCAAGGAACTCAAAACATGAATTTAGCAAAGGAAATTGTGTCCATCGTACTTCTAGTGCTTCACAGCTTGATGTTCAAAAGAGCAGACTGTTGTGCTCTCAAGCTTTCCTTGCTTTGTGATGGGATGTCCCAATTCTCTGTCCTTGCTAAAGTCCCTGGTACAGGCATTGGTGTACCTGTCCATTTATGTCCTTTGTGTCATGCTACTCTTTCCTTTCTGATTTATATAGTACAGCTGTACCTCTTCTTCCTTATCTTTGGAGGTTTTGCAGGGAGGGAAATACAAGTTCTGGACATAGCTTTAAGCTTTTGATGCACCCAACCTTTAATTCCCTCTATCAAAACCAGTCAAGGGCAGTGGAGTTATGGCAGGATCACAGAGCAGTTAAAAGGTTCACTGATGTTGTGGGTGCATCAATTCCCAACACAAAGCCAAACACTCACCTACACATATAGCCTCTCACAAGGATGACATTTCTTGTTTTTCTCCTCTTTCCCACTGTTTAATTCTGGGATCCAATGGAACTGTGACATTCCCATGGGGCTCTTTAGGGGTCCGGTGTCCCACAAAAGTTTACAGAACAAACCAAGTGCTCTTGGGTGTTGCTGCTGCTATTCTGCCCTGAGTCATCCCTGCACATCCCCTCATGTTGTTCCTGGTTCTCTGGATTGTCCTAGAAAATTGGGATCAATCTGGCTAACCATTAACTCTAGTTTCTGGGCAGATTCTAGGTGGCTTTTCCCTGGTGCCATCTAAACAATAAAACAATTTTGTGACATTCAGTCACATGGTTCTGTCAAGGAGGTTGTGGGAATGGGGAATGGGACATCTCCAGAAGAAGAATTCAATATTTAAAGAATTATTTCTTAAAACTAACTGTGTGATGAGATCACCTGGTACTTTAGACTAGTGGATCTCTTGTTAATTTAACAGTTTGCATAGATAGATTGTTTTTAGTTTCTGCTCTGTTAGTTTGCTTCCATTTTTAAATGTTTTCCCAATTTGCTATTTTTAATTCTGTGGCATTTCATCTCAGAATTTCTCCTCAAAACTGAGGTGCAAAATTTGTAGAGAGAAGTAGAAAAGCTCAATAGTGAGGTGAAATTTGTCCATATGTAAAGATTCCATAGCAAAAAAACAGAATTCACAAACTCTGAGTGATTCCCCCACTCATTAAGTGGGATTTGATTGCAGTTGATAGGAAATCATATAACAAAAATTATTAAGAGGATTCTCAAATATAGCAGGAAACTTTCGAATAAATTGTGGCATATGGAAGTTGTAGATAGACATATTTTGTTTAGGAATAATTCACATTTTAAAATATTAGAACAGTTTATATTTCAGTTCACCTGCAGAAGTTAAATCAAGAAAGTTATATGACTTATGTAATAGAAGCAGGCAGATGATGCAGATGATGTGATTATAATTGCCCCACTCTGCCCTCTAAAGTCCATGAATCCATGAAATAAATGAAAGAGATATTGGAATTTTTTTGTCATATTTCCAGTTTCATCAATAGTGTCAGGTTTGATTTTTCACAATTGATGTTCTACTAGCCATAGTGTCAGCAGAAATGAACCATCCCCACAGTTACCTGCTCGCTGCTTTCCCTCCCTCTCCAATTCATATCCCTAGATCTATAAATGGAACAATTTGGTTTTGAAAAGATAAGGTTAAATCACTTATATATATTCAAGTAAGTTTAATTTTTAAAATTGAAATATATTTTCTTTGGTATTTAAAAAACATTTTAAAATATGTTAGAATAATTTGCATTGGGTTTCAGCCTATTTCACAACTCCAAAACTTCAAAGCTGCTACTTAATTCACTTAATTTCTTGTGTTGGGCTGCAGAACCTCCCCATCCTCATGTCAGGAGCACCAACATCAGGAGGAAGGACCATCCTTTGACCAAATACTTGTCTGATGTTTATTATTCTGTAGCTTTTCTTTTGCCCAAAGCAGTAGCCCCTCAGTCATGTCTTTGATACAGGATCCAAGGACCAAAGAGAGGCTGCAGTCACCCTCCAGGAATAAATGCTGCTCCAGAAAGCAAGTGCCAAACAGGGGTCTGCTATATAAATGTCATGGAGAAAGCAGGAGAGCTGACAAATTTCCCTCCTGCCTTACAGAGCTTTTAGTTCTGCTTGTCTTGACCTGCTGAATGATTGGCAATTGCTCCTTTGCTGTTTTAGAACTTCCATCTGTCAGCTGTAAGGGATCACAGCCCTCCGACTGGTGTTCCTCCTGTTTCATGGAAAACTATGTTTTGGGGATAGAATCAGCAAAGTGTTTAGAGCTATTTAAAAAGTTCCTTTAGTAAAATGATTAAATAACTTCTTAGCACCTTCTGTATGTTTTACTTAGAAATAAAAACATATTTTCAAATTAGATTTTACAAGCTGATGAGGGGTTATACAGTGAATTCAGATTTTTTTCTACAATTATTTAATTTTGTTAATAAATTAACCTAATAATCATGTAACTGAAGCACATAGTAAAGCTAAAACATAAAACTAATTAAGAACCTCATTTTCTTCAGTCAAAATAAATCCAAGGATTTATTTTTCTTTCATTTTGAAATTTCCATAAGGGATAATCTCATCTAACTTAATGCCTAAATTCTCATTGCTGTCAATAGACCTTAATTTTGCAAATATATTCCAGGAAACATATAGGAGTTAGAGACTTCCTACCACTTTTAATTTAATTTTCATACAAAAAAAAAAAAAAAAAAATAGAGGATCCAACCTTTTCTAATTTTCAGCCCGCTTGCAGGGTACACATTGATTTTGGCCTGTGTTCTGGTTGCTCTTGCTTTTCAAATCTCAGTGGGAATCATTTTAATCTATTGTTAAGAACGATTAAATCACGGAATCTTAGCATACCAAAATGTGTTAAATTAGCAAGAAGAACAAAGTTGTCATTATTAAACAGATAACCTGTGAGCTCTGTGGCACTCTTTTATTTATGGACTTTGTTACTCACAGTATGACTCTGTACAATACAAAAAGGGTTTTCTCTAAAGACTAAGTTTCAAAGACTTATGTGTCAGTAACTGAGGAAAAGCATTTCTTCTCTCCAGGTACACATTCCTGAGAAAGATTAATAAACCAGGAAAAAAGATCCTCTTCATAAGAGACCACACTCTAGGCATCTTTTATATTATCACAATGTTGTATTTCAGAGAATAGGAAGGAAATAAAATCCTGTCCCTGGAAATTGATGTATAAACAGTAACTGCCCACAGTCTCAAGAAGCATAAATAAATGTGCTAATCTTTGCTGGAGATAGTGGTACGATGACAGTTTAGGCTGACTGTGGATCTGATCCCTTAGCAAAATAATGCACCTCCAGTTATTGAAGAGAAATCTAAAGAACCCTCCACAGAAAAAAAGATCCTTTAATCTCTCCATGTAGCTCTCATTATTATCCTTTGCAGTTCTAAAAAAGTTGTTTATGATGTTGGAATACATTGATTTTTGAAAGAATATATTTAGCATTATCTTTCCATTTGTCAGAATCAAAACTCATTTGACACGTCATGTAACAAAACCTCAACAAGAAATCGGAAACTCTGTGGTAAAAGTATCAGAAAATGGATGGTTTGTATATGAGATGATCCTTCTAACCTCATAAGATTTCTCTGAAAAACATCTTTAAAAACTATTTTTATATTACCTTTTTTTTTAAAGTTTACTGCTACTTGTTAGCATTCTACATGAATAGTCTCCTGGAACACCCTACTCTTTTGTTTGTGTATGCTTTTAGAAAATACTGGATTCATAGAAGAACCTTCATTTTAGGTTTGGGTCAAAAAGCAAACAATATTTGCTTTGGATTTTTTCCAATTTCAGTTTTTTTTTGCCAGAAACCATGTCACTGCATAAGCATCCTAGCTGTTAGGATTTTTTTAAAAAGCACAAGAAAGCAAACCTTTCAAAAATGTCTGTAAATAGGTATAATTTATCTAAAAAGGTATTTAGGAAAAATACACAGATGTAAACTTCTGAACCTGTTTTTCATATGCCATTTATTTGTGAAGCTACCCAGATCCTTTGGATTCCTTTTTGGTCACTGCCCCAGAACTAAATAAACATACTACTTCTGCTACTACAATGGATGGGCAACTTAAAGCACAGGAAATATTTTGGGAGCGTGTGGGTGTGGGGGTGTGTGCATGTGTGTGTGGGTGTGTTCAGTCCATGTGGGCATTGCTGAGTTCGTCATGCTCCTGGAAATGGATGAGAAGGGGAAGCAAGGAAAGGATAGAAATGGAACTTTATTGCAAATTGCAGCAGTGACCAAAGGGAGCTCTTAATCATGCTGAAGAGTTCCATCCAATGAAAATTCAGTGTAAAATAAAGGAACGCAACTAAGAGTCATATCCTTCTATGTCTTTTGGGGTTTTTTTGAGGTTTTTTTCCCACAGGCTTGAGGAATTTAAAATTTTGGAAATAGATGATCTTTGAAGACCCTTCCAACCAAAACCATTCTATGACTGCAAATACCCTTCTGCACAGAGGTGCTGCTTTTGAACAAATAAGTCTGTGTTTCCTTCTACCTCCAGATTTGCAGCTGCTGAACCCCTCATTTTAGAATGGTTTCCCTTAATGACAGATCTTGAGAAGACAGAAGTGATGCTGCACAAAAAAAAAAATAAAAATCCCTTGGTTTTGCAAGTCCTGTGAGAAGCAGCTGAGGGAGCTGGGTTGTTTAGCCTGGAGAAAAGGAGGCTCAGGTGAGGAGAAAAGGAGGCTCATCACCCTCCACAACAATCTGAAAAGAGGTTGTAGCCAGGTGGGGGTTTGGCTCTTCTCCCAGGTAACCAGTGACAGAACAGGTGGACTTAAGTGTTCCAAAGAATGTTTCTAACTGTCCTGCTGTATTTCAAAATGAATTGAATTGAATTGAATTGAATTGAATTGAATTGAATTGAATTGAATTGAATTGAATTGAATTGAATTGATTTCCCAATTCAAGTCTGGTTTTCTTATGGCAATAATTAGTGAGCAATATCCCTTTCCTTATCTTTTCCAAGAGCTTTTTCACTGCATTTTTTCCTCTGGTCCTGGTGGGAGGACCTGAGTACGGGTGACAGTGACTTGGTGGGCATCTGGTAGCCTGCAACTGTTAGCTCACAGTTAATACCAGGGATTTTGCCTGTATTGGAAACTCTACATTTTTTAATAGTAGACACTGTAATTTAACCATCTATCACAGGTTTATATACACATAAAAATATACATCTAAATGTGTGAGGAATTATAACATGGCAGAAGGGGTATAAATCTGGCAATTCCAAAAGGTCAGAAGTGCTTTGGTGCAATTACACAGAACTAACATACCCCAGACTGACAGAAAAATTCCTGACAGCATATTGTGTGTCACTATCCAAATATTATGTCAAGTCGCACAAGGCATACAGAGGATTGTAACTCCTGGTTAATGTGTCAAGACTTGTGTCAACACATGCCATGTTATTTCCTAATGCAACAAACTTACTGAAAAGAAAAAGATATCACTGTGCTGTGACAGGCTTGATTCTTTTCTAACGCTCATCCAGTGACCTTTGAATTACTGAAGCATTGGAAATATCCCTTATTCTGTTCTACTCAACAGTGTTTTTAACATCAAAACAGTTTTATTTTGAGGCACCAGATATTTCTACAGCTGGTAAAAATGGAGATTTTGACATGGAGGAAGTTGTTGAGAAGTAGTTCATGATTTTGAAGTGCAGATGGAAATAGGGATATTTAGCCAAGGGGACAAAAGCAAACTCTAACACCAATCACGTTGGCAAAGCTGAAAAGGAAATTTAAATATTTGAGTCGAACTAGATTTCTTCCTCTCATATCATGCATTGCAAAGTGCAGCTGTGCTGTCCACTACAACCTTCAAAATGAGCAGCTGGATAGTTCTGTGAAAGGAAACATAAATAATTAGAGATCATCTCAGTTTTTATAGAGTGGAATTTATTTGATTTTATTTAAAGCTCTTGTGTGATTATCTCATTATTTTCGAAGTTTTTTTCACATCTCTGCATTTGGTAACTAAGTATAGTTACATTTTAACAAGAGAAAACAAGAGTATACAGCCACTCGAACTTGACTTGGGAAATCCTTAAACCTTTAGAAACATTCACATGAAGAGTTCATGTGGAACAAATTCACAGGAAGAATTTCTTCACTGAAAGGGTTACCAAGCACTGGAATGGGCTGCCCAGGAAAGTGGTGGAGTCGCCATCCCTAGAAGTGTTCAAGAAACAACTTGATGCGGCACAGTGCTGTGGTTTAGTTGATATGATGGTGTTTGCAAACAGGTTGGACTCAATGATCTTGGAGGTCTATCCCAACCTTAATCATGCTATGATTTTTTTATTGCCTCTGGAAATTGGGAGGGACAAAAAATTTGCCCCTTTTCTGCCACTGCATTAATCCAAATGATTTCTAGGGTTAAATTGCCACGTTTAAAGGAACAGGCTCCAAGATGGTGTTTGTGCTGTCATACATGCACACAGAAATTTACAGGTGGATTTTTAACATTGGACAGTGCCATGTCCTAGTCACCACCTAAGCTAAGCCACTGATGCCTCTTGGTGCTGGAACAACCTATCCCAAACCAATTTCATTCTCCTTCAGCGTGTCTCAACATGAAACATCTCTATATTTTATACCTTCAACTTCCATCAACACCAGTCAGCCCCATACCCATAACACAGATAATTTATTTTTCAGGTACAAATAGCTACATATTTTCCCCCTGGTGTTCCTTAAAAGTCACAAACTATTGAAGCTACCATTGTCTATGGTCTTTTGTAAGTTAATCACCTGGTTTCTCTCTGTAGGCCACAGTGAGGATTAGAGTTTTCTTCAAGCCAATTAAATGAAACTGTCTTGGACACTTGTCTTACATGAGGACAACTGTCCTCTTTGCTTCTCCATTGATTTTATGGGTACTTAGCAGACTGGTTTCAACCAGGTGTGTATCTTTTAATTATCTTGAGTTCCGTGTCAAGGATCTTGTCTTTACTAAGAGGAAAACTGGCATAAGCTGTCAAAGAATTTATCCTGTCACAGTCTGCTCCATCAGCCTATCCCCTGTTAGTAATTTTCTTCACAGAACAACTTAGAGATTATTTTTAAAATTCTGATTCTTGGAAATAATCAACCTTCCATAACCATGAAGAATGTGTATACATGTGGTGCTAAAATTTGCTTTTGTTTTCTTATAACAGTGCACACTTAAGAAAATGACTGGTTTGCTTGTCACAAAGAGATGCTTTACATAATCACAGTTTTATCACAGTAATCAGTCAATATATTGAAAACCATCTTATCAAAACGTTTAAATGAACTGTTAATTTAATATGGGAGTGCTGTGAGTGGGAAGAATATATTGTGACTGTGCAATCTCACTTGTTTAGTTTTTAGCTGTAACTGCTCTCAGTGAAGTACCCTCCTAAAATTTATTGAGACAAAGATAATCACATAAAGGTGGTTATTTTTATTTTCTATTTACCTGCCTCAGTGAAAACATCACCTTTTATTAATTATATTTTCATTCCTTCTAAAGTTTTCTTCTTAAAAAATTTATGATAAAAGAAATTAGATGATCTCTTTAGTCCTGGAGATGACAAGTGATGCTTTTTAAAAAATTTAATTTTTTATTATTATTTATTTCCAAGGGGCTCTGTAAGGCTAGGATTAGCACTTGCCCTTTCCCCATGGAAGCTGCTGGCATTTCCTACTGCCATGCCTGTTGCCAGGCTCAAGGGAGATAGTGGGAGCAATGCTGAAACAGTGGCAGAAGTCTTTGGCAGAAAAAATGCATAATAAAATACAGTATGACTTCCAGCAGTTTTACTCTTTTTAATTAATCAAACAATGAAACCAACCTCATGCTTACTTAATCTTTTCCTGTATTTCAATCTATTTTTCCTCATACAGACAAAGTGTGCACTCTGCTCCCAAGAAGTCTCCTGAAGGGGAGAGAGGAAGCAGCAAATGAGCTGATAACAACAGCAGCTGGCTGGGTGATGAGTAGGAGTTTCCTGTCTTTGATAAAAGGCATCGGCAGGCATTCATTCTGATCCAGATCTCAAAAATGCTGTGAATAAGACTCAATAGCTTCCTACAGCTGACTGGAAACAACCTTTCACACACATACACACACACACACACACACAGACGGGGTGCAATAGCTTTGGGGCTAATGATTTACTATTAACTGGGCTTGCAGTTTCTCAGTTTTCATGGAATGCAAAATTTAATTTACTAGTTTTAGTTTAAGAGGGGTGTTTTGAGGACCTCTCCTAACTTGAGAGCAACCACTTGTCCCGGCTGTTCAGCGACTAATTTGCTGCTTATCTGGAGAAAGATTATTCCTCTCTTACCTATGGGTCTGTTCTCAGGCTGCAGGTGTGGGCAGATTTCATCCTGTGCCACACACTGACACACATTGCTGGCCAGCTAAGTTCCTGATTTGCTTTTCTTGCTGTACAAAACAGGAGCAAGATGTAATAGGTGGTGCAATGGGAGAGGAATTACTTTGCTGGGATTAAAGAACATGTGATTAGAGCTAATTTTGTTGTTGGCTTTGAGTAGTTTTCCCTTTGCCAGTGATCATGGTAGATCAAGATCAAGATAGACCGGATGATTTGGGAATACAGTTCAATTCTGGTAGGAAAACACAACTGCTTTTACAGCTAAATTGTGAGTGAGTGCAGCATTTTCATCAAGAGAAGAGGAAAGGAGCCTCATGCTTTCGTCATGTGTTTTGCTCCCAGCAATATGGTGACTCTGAAATGTTGGCACTAGTCATGAATCATGAAGAGGGGTTTAAATTTTGTTTTGTCTAATTCTGGAATGGGCTTTTCACATTTAGTGGATGCTTTTCAGAATGGTTTTAAACAAATCAACCATGAGGCTAGATTTTCTAAATTGTTATTATTATTCCCATATTTGCAAATTTTCTCTAAGCCACCTGTTTTGCATCAAAATCCTTGGAAAAGGTCATGTTCCATTCATCTCTTGATGAGAAATTCATCTCCAGTTGATAAATTAGTTCATCTAAAGGTCTGAAACCTGTGAATAAAGAATACTATATTAATCTCACATATTTCTCTCATTATAGTTTTAGGTATGTGATTTAAGTGGATGCAATAGCAATTTGTTTTAAAAAGAGACAGCCTCCACAAGCTCACTGACAGCAAGGTTTCAATCATGAAGCTTGTCAGTCTCCCCATAACTCCTTGTGTTAGTGCATATTTTTATAAATGGCTCAGTGTAGGTTCATGTTAAGAGCCCTAGTGCTGCTCCATCTGCTTATTGCATGTCACTTGTCTATATTTTTACATCACCTGTGCCTTTAAAACAAGTTAATTTAAAGGTTCCCAAATTGGCAGAGCATTACTGCTGTTCTTCCACATGAGTAAAGTTAGAGTTCTAGACTGGTCATTCTAGGGTGCATATTGCTTTGATGTCATGGCAATAAGTGTTTTAGATCTGTTTTAGATTACTTAAGCAGTAGCGGAAACCATGTTTGATTCTATTTCTCATCTTTTTGCTTCACCAGCCTTTATCTACTTTAAAAAATGAGTATCTGAGCATTCTTTTTCAAAGTGGTTTTTTTTTTCTTTTTCCTCTGTTACATATTAAATTGTTAAAGTGGGAAAAAAATTTCTTTTTTCTACTAAATTAGTTATCAGCTTTTTGCCCAATTGAGTGCAATAATGTGAGATGCCTAAACACAATTCTCGGTTTTATTTCATTGTTTAATTTCAAGATGCCTACTGTTCAATATTTTACAACATGTTGTAGAATGTCCAGAAAATTTATTCCTTTGGTATTTGTTTGTTTTTTTCCGTAATTTTTCTAATCCTTGTCGGGGATGCCTGACACATCTAGTCATCTATCACTCACATTTTTTAGAATTCCTTCAAATGGGTCCTAAAAATCTGTGACAAATATTTAAAAATAGCCAAGACTTTGCATATAGTGGCAATTCAGTCTTTCAGTTGCTTTTTCAGTCCATGAATCAATCTATTTGGACACATATCCCTGCCTCAACTAAAAGTGGTGCACTGGTTACTTAATAAAATTCTTGCTATTTCATATTTATAAAGCGGACAAGTTCTGGACCAAAGTCAGTTTCATTATAAAGAATCATAAACATTTTTTCCACACAAATTTTATGAACTTTTTAAAGCAGGAAACATCTGACATGATAGAATGTTTTTGCCAAAATAGAAAAAACATAATTCACTAGCATGAAAGTCTGCAACAGTGAATAATGTAGCATGTTTCTTATCATCAAAGGTACACGTTTGGGAATTTTTCTAAAAGGGAATGGAAAGTGAAAGGTATTTTCTCTAAGAGGCCGAGCTGACAGCCAGACACAAATGGAATAATCTCTTCCTGTGGGAGGATGGATTGTAAGAGAATAGGTCTAGTGCTGAAGGCAACCCCCATAATGAATTGCAGCTACACTAATTACCAAAGAGTGGGAACAGCTTTGCCCTTAACAGGTCACAGTTATGTCCAATGTTTTATAAAAGAGTGGGTTAGCTGGCCGAGAGTGGTGCTGTGAGGAGGAAGGGTCATGTGGTTGTGCGAGGGACAGAAAAGGTAAAAAGCTGTAGGAGGGACAAACAGGGTTAGGGGGTCATGTAAGAGGCAGGAAGGAATTGGACTGTGCTGCAGAAGAAAGACTAAGTGGGAAGAAGAGAAGGAGTCTGTGTTGTATGGAGCTGCCTCTAGGAAAGGGCACAGAGAAAAGGTATGAAGGTTTTTACTGTAGGATAACTGACTGCCTGTAGCAGTCAGTCTGAATCCATCATCTTTCTTCTAGGTAGCTGAGGGGAAAGGTTAATTCAGGACAGCTGCATGCATGATTTTACATTTATCCATATTTCTGAATATTTTTTGGGTGGTTCCATTAGTATTTTTCTATGTTTCTATTATATAAATATGACAACAGATTATGATTGTAACTGTATTCATGAAAAGATGCCAGGATTGTGCTGTGAAGTGCATGAGTCATATGCTCACTTAACGGTTTGTGCATTGATTTGGGAAAGAAAATCAACGTTATTAAAAAAACCAAAAAAATGTGTTTAGACAGCAAATTCTGTATCTTAGGAGCAAGGACTCCGTCAAAAGATCTCTCCTATTTTGCTCTATGTTCATGTATCGGAGTCTAACCTTTGTGGCCGTAAAAATGTGACTTCCCATCAAGGATTCTTTTGAATTACTGTGACACAGAAATGACTTCATAACAAGGCATGAGGGCTTGCAGCCTCTGGGTACAGGTGTACTACACAGGAAAGAACATAATTGTCAACTGAGCTAGAGGGTTGTTTTCTTCTCAAACTCCTATAAGCATTCACTGATCCAATCCAGGCTAAAAAGGCTGCTACAAGACATGTCCTGTTTCATCTAAGCTAATGCAGGTAAGCAGTTCAGGATGTCCTGTGGCCCTGTTCTTTTGAGTTTCTCTAAGCCTTCTGATGTTTACATTCTTGTGATGGAGTTTCTCACACATTTTCATGTAAATAATGATTGTTTTGCATTCTTCTCTATAGGAGGAGAATTTTGATGGACTGTTAGTTTGACCAGTGTGATTGGAGAGGTGGCAATGTCATTCTCCAATCCACTGTCACTTTTGGAATTCTATAAATGTTGAGGTCTGAAAAATAAAGCGCTCTTTCCCTGTTCTTGTTCGGATGCTGAAACACCATGCGTGAGTTTTATTATTTCGTGTCGTGACGGTGACAATGTCCAGAGTTCATGATTTCTGCAACACAATGTACACAGGTACATGTGCACATCCATACTTATGGAATAGATCACTCTTCTCAAAGAGTTATATGTGCAAACCTCACCTTAGCAAAATTGATGTGACTGTTCTCTACTTACCATACCAGCTGAAACATAGTTGAAGATTCCTGAAGACTGGGATTTTATTTTTTTTTATTTTTGAAAATAGAGAAAAGAGTGCCTTTGAAATGGATAGAGAGAAAAAACAGGAGAATGAGTCTTTTCTATTTATTTTACAAAAGAATATACAGAATATACAGTGCTGACTCCAGGTACACTTCTGTCATTGACAATTGCTACAAGGGTCACACTGGAAATGAGCCTTCCCACTTTTAGCAGTGAAAGCAGAAGCCTAAAAGATGTTCATGTGTACATCTCAAACACTAATGGCCAGATCGGTGTGGAGCCAACCAAGGACTGTTGGTAGTAACAGCCAGGGGTTGCTGACAATAATACACTGTGAGAAAGAACAGAATGTGGCTGGAGCAGGGGCCATAGGGCATAGGGGCCATAGGGGTAGGGCATCACTTTTCTAGGACACACATCCTTGTTCTGGCTCCTGGAGATAAGGGCAAGGGCAGAAGTGAGGTTGAGAAGTGGGCATGGACCACATTGAGGTGAACAAGACCACTAAAGACCCATTTCCAGAAGGGTCTAGAAGAACAGGTTGTGCATGAGAATTAATCTGCATAGAAACTGAGAAACATCTCCAGGGTAGGGAAAACTTACTTATAAAAAGATATCTCATTTAAACCCATGTGTTTGGGCACCACAGGACACTGGACATCCCAGCTGGATCAATGCTGGACCCAGGAGTGAGGCTCTTTCTCTCTTTCTTCCTGTCTCCTCCTCTTTAATTCATCTGTCTCTCTCTTTTCCTTTTTACCATATTCTTTATCCAAATCTCACACCTGTGTGTTTATATAAGCAGTCAGGGACTAACTTATACCAATTTCCATGCTGAGTGTGTAATTTACTAATAAAATTTCATAATCTTTAGTGGACCATTTTGTTGTTCCTTTTGACTTGTATGAATCTTGGATGCTCCCTTTCTCTTAAGGGTGGGGCTTCACACTAGTGACATATTGGAGTCAGAAGATGATGACATAGATGTTTAAAGATAAAGCAAAATAATAAGCAGTAGAAGAAAAGCTACAGACCCCTGTAGTTCTGTTTGTTTGAGCTGTAATGTTCCAAGGAATCTAGCATGAAGCTGTGTGTGTATCATGTAGGAAACACACAGATTGTTAACTTTTGCCTAGTAGCTTGTCACCAAACTGAACATGGGCAAACCCAGGAATCACGTTAGGAAGCAGTAGAGCGTTCATTGACATTTTATTGTAACACTAAGTAGAAGTGACTTTGAAGGAAAATGTTATGGTAGGATTTATCTTTGACAGAACAGGGATGGCAAAAGGCACTTGGTGTACTTGTGTATTGGGCCTCTCAAAAACCATCTTGTGTTTTTACATGGATGTAACTTGAGTCAGTGGTTGGAGACAGAGACAACGCACACTCAATGGTCCTTGTGACAAACAGCCTCCAGTTTATTCCCTTAGCTCCTTTTACAGGAGCTCAAATTTCCCTAGCTTACACATGGGATTCATTGAGGTCAGCCCTGTCCAGCTCTGTGGCCAATGATACATCTGCATTTAGGGCTGATTGACATTGGCTGAGGGTCCCTGAGTAGATTTGAATCTAACCTATCCTTGCCCACCCGAGGACTGCAATGCTACATGTGGAGATATGCAGCTGAACTATGTGGCCAAGTGGAATCTGGGCAGTATTGTCCCAGGGCTTCTATTTCCTTCAGCAGGAAAGAAAAAAACCTGATTTATGGTTCTCAGATTATGTATTTTGTCAAGAAGCAATGAGTATAGACATTCTGTGCCTCATCCAACATTAATACTGAACACATTAATATTCTCAGACAAAATATTGCAGTTATTTTTTGGCTGAAGTGTACGTTGTCCTCCTGCCTTCTAAAATTGTTAAAATTAGTATTAAGACTATCACAATTTATAAATACTTTTCTATTTCCCTGGATAACACTATTTCATTTTGAGAACCTTCAATTTGAGATAAATGCACTGATTACAATTTAAATGTCAATTATAAGTAGTCTTGTAGACATAATAAAACAAACATTTGCACTATGTTTGACACAAACATTAACAGCAGAATTGAACACTATCACAAATCAAATCAGTGACCTTCCTCCAATGTATAATAAAGAAATCAAAAGTGCTTTCAGCCTCAAATGGTCAAAAGAAAATCAAGAAGCAATTACTGCAAACATCCCAGTCATTGCACGACTCAGTGATTCATTCAGATTCAGGCCAAGGAGACACACAATAAAACCCATCTGCTCCAAAATATCTTGTAGATCAAGTTTAAATTACAGTTTTGCTTCTATAAGAAGCTTCTTTCTCTGATGCTGTGTAGATGACTGTGTGAAATTATACCAATAGCTAAGAAAAAGAGATTGAGACATGGAAAATTTAAGATAAAGAAATGCAGCTGTTTAGTTACATATATTTGCAAGACCATATTGCAAAATGAGACTCAGGGTTAAAAAAAGGCAAGACATGAAAGAGAGATAGCTAATTATATTTGAAGGTGACAGAAAATGAAATTAAATGACTGCATTGAGGACAGCAGTGGTGAATAGAAGTGAGAAAATTCAAAGCAGTTGATTCTGATGTAGATTTAACAACCTACCTAAAATAAACTTTATGAAATTACGTTTTGAAATCGGTAAAACGGCAGCTGTATCTAAACTATAACTGAATGCTAAAGGAAGTATAACAGAGATTAAAAAAAATCTTTGCAAGTTTTAATTCAAGGTACAGGCCAGATTCCAAATTCATTCATGCTTGTCTTTGCTTTTGAAATTACACTCTCCTTGTGTTAAAATTCATGATTTTTTAGCAAATTTCAGCACCTTTTTCTTATTCTCCTTATATCTCAAACTTTCTGTCTTCTTGGATTTTGGCCAAATTAATATCCTTTCACTTATACAATTTTTTTAATAGCATTTATTTATACAGTTAAATATGCATCTATTTTACAGGCTGCTTTATATTGTCATTTTTGCTAAAGTTTTATATATGTATGGTATCTTAATTCCTCTTTAATGTAACGTGTTTGAGGATCTGCTATCTGGAAGTCAAATAGCCAACACTAACCTTTGATGTATTTAGACATTTACCTGCCATTGAATTCTAATATGACTTAGAGTGTAAGCATGTTTGTCATTCTTTAAAAAAAGAATCCAATAGCTACTAGAAGCAACATATAATAATGAAACTGAATGTAGTGAATTTTTATTCTAAAGACCAATGCATGTAATATATACCATATATTCTTTTTTTAAAAAAGTTAGCATTTTAAATTGTTAGAAGCTTTTTTATCTGCTTTGGAACATTTAAAAGACCCTCCACTTTTTCCAGAGAATTTATTCAGCCCTATGGATCAAGGTCATCATGCAATGTCATGTGTTATTCTTGTTTGGTTTTGTGACTTTTACTTTTTGCTTTGGTATTTTGTTGTTGTTTTTTATGGTTGTTGTTGGCTTGTTGGTATTGGCTTTTAATATTTTTTTTTTTCCTTGCTGTTCTGTGACTGTGAGGTAAAGACTAGAATGAAGGTGTTCTCATTACTCTATTTCATAGAATCAAAGAATGGTTTGAATTGAAAGAGACCTTAAAGAACCTTTTAATTCCAATTCCCTGAACTGGGCAAGGACACATTCCACTAGACCAGGTTGCTCAAAGTTCCATCCAGCCTCCCCTTGAACATTTCCAGGGATGGGACATCACCAGCTTCTATGAGTAACCTGTTCCAGTGCCTGACCACAGTCACAGAAGGTAATTTCACCCTAATATTTTATCTAAATTTACCCTGCATTAGCATCATAGAACGATTTGTGTTGGAAGGCACCTTAAGGAACATTGCTATAATTTCTCTGCATCATTGTGTCCTCTAGCTTTATTCTTCCTTCTTTGCCTATAGTAAGGGTAAAGACAAATACAAGATGAATTCCTAAGGTCTAGTCCATAGTTACGTGTAGTGTATAACATGTATAGTCCTGACAATAAAAGAAATTGTAAACTCTTAGGCTAAAAGCAAATGGCACAAGGGAAAACCATGCTCTCTCTCGCCTATAGTATATAACAATGAAAAGTTATTACAAAACTTGTGATTTATCAGTATTGCTCATTTCTGCTTTGAGGTTACATGGAATTCCTATTTTACCATGAAGGGATAGAAATAAGAGAGCATAAAACTCAGTTGTATTATGTTTGCAAAAGTGTTATAAAATAAAGGCGAGCATTGATCTCTGGGGACACTTTTACAGGTATAATTGGAACTAATATCTGCTGATCATGGGAAAGAGGAATTATTGTAATATTTATATAAGTCTGTAGAAATAAAACTGAGTTTTACATACAATGTGGTATGTAAAATTCCTCAACTAATAAGCTACATTTTAAAAGATATTTTCTGAGAGCTCTTACCTCAGTTGTTTTCTCCCCTCTGAGCTTCCTCCAACAAGATCAGACTTAAGCCTAGAGGTATTTCACCTGAGAGTACCTAGAGAAAGGTCCAGCATCCACAGCATGCACTCCTTTCTCACTGGCTTCAACTCCCTCTTGCTGTATTTTTAATCCGGCTGATTTACTTTAGCAGGCATATTTTCAAATATTCCATGAATTTCTAGGAAGCTATAAAAATAATCTATGCTACTGAGTTCAGTCTACCTAATAGGAACTTCTTCATCTTAATGACATTTTTTGGTACTATCAGTCATTATGAACTCTGCAAAGCCATGGAAATATAGATTTAAAATTTGTGAGTTTCTCCACTTGTGAAGCAATTCAGAGAACAATACTACCTATCAAACCAAAACAAAAATTCAGGGCACTTCAGAATATGTCCTGTTATTGTATTTCAAGTTGAATTTATCTGCATTCAAACTGTGGCTAGATTTAAAACAATCCATAAAGAGCAGAGTACAAGATCTTTTCAGATTTGAATTTTGCCTGCAATGAGTTTTTAAATGTTTTTGTCATGTGTGTACATCCGGTAAATAAAGTATAGTCAGGAATTCTAGGAAACAAAGCAGACATGCTTATATTGTGCTGGGGGTTGAGAAATAAATAGAAACGATTGCATTATTGATTAATTTGAAATGGATCCTGTTCTGCTGTGGTCATTATTTAATTTAATTACTCCAGGACTGGTAAACTACCAAAATAAATAATATCTAATATAAAATCAGTGGTTTCTGTGGTAGGATAGAAGTACACTGACCTCCAAATCACTTTCCTATGATGTGCTTGTTTTTGCCATGATAAATGTTCAATCAGAGACTCTTGTTACAACTTACAGAGTTTTTTGGTTTGGTTTGGTTGGTGGGGTTTATTTGGTGGGTTTTTTTGGTTTTTTTTTTGTTTGGTATTTTTTTTTTGTTTGTTTGTTTGTTTTTGTTTTGGGTTTTTTGTTTGTTTTTGGTTTTTTGTTTTTGTTTGGTTTTTTTTGTTTGGTTGGGTTTTTTTTGTTGTACTGGCTTGTACTGGGCAATTAATTTGGCTATGGATAAGAAACCCAGCTGGTTTCCATAAATCATCCCCTGGGTTGACTGACAGGAACCTCAACCAGTCACTTTCCAGCCTAAGCTGCGGACATCTCACGGGGCCATGAGCTGGGCAGTGTCAATGATCAGACCAATGAGCTATCCAGGCAAACCCCCTTTATAAAGAGGGGCTCAAGAAATAAGCACTCTGTGTTGATACACGAACATCAGGTGAGTTGTCGTCTCTGCCTCCAAACTGCTCCCTCCACCTTCACACACAACTACTGTTCTGCATAATTCCTATCTTAATAGGAATTATGCAGAACATAATTTTGGAGTTTTTTAAATTAAGTCCTATATAGTCTGTGATTCTATGTGCCTCAGGTTTGACTTCTAAAGTTCTCTTGAAGCCCTCATTGTTCGACAAATTAGATCTGACAACAGCCCCTGAAAGACAATATTTGTAGTGTTTGTAGATATGTTTCAGGGTATTGAACTTTAGCTGCTCTATGCTGGTTGATATATATGCACGGTAATATAAACACCTTGTACATATGATTTTACAAAGATCATACAGATGTATTTTATATATATATAATGTACATCATATATGCATATACCTTTGGACTAGTTAGAACATTGGAGATTGTTATGGAGTGTTTGAAAAAATAATGAGTTTAGCCACTTTCAGCACATCAACCCTTGATTGTCAGTCGTTGATGTCACACAGCTAATGGTTGGCCCTTAATCACTTTCAGTTGTCAACAATACATGTTCAAAGCAGTCAGTCCTCAACACTTACACCCTGAGTGGGCTTCGAGTATCCAACTCCAGGAAGCTGGCACTGTGTAGTCAGTGCTGCTGGTCCTTGTTGTCTTGGCCAGTGAGCTCCCCTCATCTTTTCTTTGTGGTCCTCATCCCTTCCCTGGAAGGAAAAGGGATTATCTCATCTGCTCTTGACATAATGCATCTTATTTTTGGGACCAGGGCTTTTTCCTTTTTTTTTTTTTTTTTTTTTTTTTTTTTTTTTTTTTTTTTTTTTTTTTTTTTTTTTTTTTTTTTTTTTTTNTTTTTTTTTTTTTTTCTAGAAATCTTTTTTGCTTACTCTGGTTCCATCAGCACCTGTCCTGTTCATCCTGCAGGATGGTTTTGGTTTCATCACACACCTTTATTGACAACTGCAACCTCTTAGCTCTTGCCTTACAGATTTTACTGCATACTGAATATATTTTCCTGCACCCCAGTTTTGCAGTTATACAAATCTCCATTTTCCTTTTTGGGGCTAGGTATTTTTTTATATATTCATGTTTAGGTGTATATACAAAAGTCTTAGTACTGTTACAATGCTATAGAATTCTTATATGCAGTCACAGATTACTCTAACTTAATGTGCTTGTGCTCAAGACAAACATGCTTAGTTTACCTCACTTGGTTTCAAACATTATGGATGTCACAGGTGTTTCTGCTACATTATCCCAGGAGAAACTCTGCTTTATACAAAATTTGGGATCCTGTCTCAGAAATGTAGTGAGCCTGCAGGGTTGGCTGAACAGGATGTTTATTCCTAACAGGTTTTAAATGTCAGTAAACCAGACTTTGCTTGTTTTTTTCTTAATTTAAACTTTACTTTGCAGTATTGCGAGACAAAACACAATTGTATTTTACTAGAATTTCATAAATGAAACCAGTTATACATAAGTGATATTTAGTTCTGTAGCTTCAGGGGTTTGGTCTGAATGCAGAACAAGATGTAGGCAGGATAACTTCTGATAAATTCAGTTAAAGGACTTGCAAATAAATATGTACAGTAAAATCTATTGTGCATCCAAAGGGATAGAAAGAATTTTTTTTTTCTTTTTAACAAAATAGTGAAAAAATTTGAATTCCAATAGCCCTTTTGCCAAGTCTGGACAGGATGCAATGACTGTGTGGAGAGGGGAAAAAAATGGTAAGTGGAAACTTTTCCTCCACTGTGGCCAAGGTAGCTGGGTGTCCTGGGGTCTAGACCAAGCAACTGGATAATGAATAAGATAAAAATATTTTGCTCCTCAGCCCAGTACCTAAACTACTTAAGGCTTAGAGGAAAAGCCTAGGGTAGCTTCTGCTGTTTTCTCAGATTTCTAGTTCATAGAATTACTTCTGGTATTTATATAAATATATTAAAATATATAATACATAAATAGTTAAAGTAAAACAGGACGCCTTAAGTTCAGCAAAGGGCTATCACACATGGGAACACAGAAAGACTAAATAAAAGCCTAACAATCTGCAGTATATAAAGCAAAAAACTTATGGTGAAAAACCAAACAAAACAAATAAAAAAAAAATCCACGAGTGGTGCTTTTCTATAAGTACCTTTCAGCCTCAGATGAAAGATCAACATATAACCACGCAGACAGCCTTATTATGAATGCTGAAGAGGTCCTATAGTTATGTTACAGCACTGTTGTGGTGAAGATAATAGGCCATGATGTGAAGTGGCATATTTGAAATTAAGCACACTGCCTCATGAGTGTCACTTCAGGGCTTCCCATTTGAGGATGGCTCCCCTTCTGCGGTTCAGGAACTCAGATTACACACAATAGCCTCTGGTCTCCCTTCAACAGATCCAGAAATAGTATTGAACTTGCTTCAGTTTGTTCCTGTTCACATGCCAGGATATGCTTCTACTGCAATGGAAACTTCATGGTTTTGGTGGTGATGATTAATGGGATTCTCTGTTACAAATTCTTGCTATGAAACTTTCTGGCATAGTAAGAGAGGCAGAAGCCCTAACAGCTCTGATTTTCCTCCTGAAACATCTTCTATGAATGGAGTTCAGGGAGGGACTGATTGAAAAGAGAAATACAGAGTTCATTGCTTAAAGTAAAACTATGTGGAGACAATTTTTGACCTAAAGCAAGTATTATGCCAGCATACTTAGCCCAGAGTGTTTTCCACAATAGAAGCATAATGTTAAAACAGAAAAGAAAAATTCAGTACCTTTTCCGTGATGGGAATTTGCCTTCATTCATATTCTGCACTCAGGGAACATGCTTGGGCTATTCAAATACTTACAGTTTAACCAAAGGCTCAGGAGAGAAAGTTCAGCAACTCTGTTCAGCTGTGATAAACACTGCAGAGCCTAACTTCCTATGTAAACCTAATTAAGATGTTACAAGCATTCAGAAACCCACTCCGTGCCTTCACCACCTCGTGTTTCTTTGTTCTTCCTGACACCTGAGCAAGGTTCTGGCACAATGCAGCCCTCCTTCCTGTCCCTTGGCTATTCATTGCATAAAATCCCTGCAGTCATGCCCTCCTGATGGCAGACCATTCTCCAAATAACTTTCATTTGAAGAAAAGTTTTTGTGTCTCATTGACTATAACAATATCAACACTGGTCTTACAAGTTTACTTTTAGATTAGTCATCATTATCCTGATGACTGAACATTCTCCTAATTTTAATGCATCCAACTTTAATGTTTAAGCCTGAATGGAAGATACTATTCTCAAGCATGTGTGTTTCAAATAGTTTTCTCCTTTGTTATTACAGTTCAGCCACCATCTCTAAGAGTCAGCAAATCAGTTAAAATCAGACTTACCAAAATGTGTCCCAGTGCAGTGTATGCTTTTGGTACTGTTTGTGGCTATTGATTAATTTTTCAGTTAAGTTCTACTTGAATGTTCCACAATTTTATCTGTGTACGTGTTTTACCTTACATTAACAAGACCACTAAAGAAGGTTAACATCTGCCTCTTTATGGCATGTCAATCAATTTACTTGAGTACTCCTAGGACGAACTGAACTGCCAACTTCTTTCCAACTCATTCCTCTGATGGTTGATCTGTTTCTTTCCTTGCTGAACACATGGAGGAGAGACTGATGGGAAAAGGTGAAATCCTCTTATCCTCTCAACATTTTTTATACCTTTCTATAGAAGAACTCCTGGGCCACATGCTGCAGAGAGATCGTCTGTCAGGGTACATTGTGAATACCTTACTGTTATTAACTACTGGCCTGTAATATTAATATATAAGAAATAGCCATATTTTTTGTCCAAAAAATATGCTCTAGAGGAAAAAAAAAAGAAAAATAATCCATGAATTTAAGGTTTGTTTTTGTTGCACTTCTAAATAAACAAAGAGATAACGTAATTGGAATTTAGCTTGCACAATTAAAGGCTGGACTGAATGCCAAAATTAATCTTTTGTTGTTATTCATGGGCCAAATGAATGGACATATAATAGAATCTGCCAGTAATGACTTCAAAAACCAGACTGTATGTGATAAAGAGGTAGCAGAGTATGAAGAATGTACCTGTCAAACTTATTGTTGTATCTGGATTTGATATTACTCTTGCATAGAATAATCTTTTATAGTGCTATTTAGAAATACTGTAAAAAGTAATATAATGTTCAGTATCTCTTATTGTCATGCACTTGTCAGCATGTTTATATCTTATACTTTGTATTTCTTTCATTTATAGATTTTAAATGATGATAAGGCTAAAATTAAGTCATTAAAATGATAATGCCCTCAAAAGACTCTATTTTTCCTTTCTTATTCATAACAATTAGTAACTTACCCCACGATTAATCCGTTTACTTTAAATAGTAGGTATCAAGAATATAAATGCTGCACAGAAAATATAATCAGGAAAAAGATGATACAAATTTAAAGGAACCCCATCAAAGCAAAAAAAAAAAAAGATCAGTTTTATTTTGGTAGTTAGAGAAATGCAAATGTAAGTCTAAATCTAGCAAAAAAATTGTGTTCCCACCCAACCATAAAATCAAAGTTTAACACTTTGCTGATAGTGAATGCCCATTACATTTTAATAGATTTTCTAGACTGAATACTGTTTCTGCAAGAATGACAGTATTCCTTTTGACTACAGCACAGTTTGGATCAAGCAGCCTTACTCAATTTGCATCTAATGATTTTACTTCTATTGTGTAAATATGGCCCTGGTCGAAAATCATCTGTTGTCTTAAAGGAAAGAAAATTCTGAGAATGGTGATTTTTAGCCAAAAAAGGCTATTACTGATGCTGCTAGTCCTGGGATTGAGTTTGTCCTTAAAACCTTGTTTAAAAAAAAAAAAAA
>VZRH01002466.1:575715-603778 GCA_013397555.1 Urocynchramus pylzowi
AAAAAAAAAGTCTACATAGTTACAATGTGAAAGCATTAAAAGAGGTTTGGAATGAAAGTTTCTCTCAATTTTGAGATAAAATTGTCTGTCTATGCAAGAAGGTTTTGGTAAAGACTGGATTTTTTCCTTGTTACAGTTGCTCTGGAGAGCAATTCTACTTACCTTGATTTTAGAAACCCTAAGATATAGAGATTCAAAGAGTCATTCTTTTTATGAGTGTAATTTTTTTAATAGTGTCATTTTAAACTAGGAGATCTGTGTGGTTTCTCTATTGCAGCATGTATGTGCTACTTGCATGAATGACTCTGCCTACTGTTTTTCCTTATTTTGCAGGAAATAAAATTTTGTCCTTAAACAAACAACTCCTGCTCATCTTTCCCACACTGGCAAGCTCTCTTTGGAAAAAGTGAGAAATATGATGAAAATCGAGAAGCTAGTGACTCACAGAATATATAAATACAGCGTCTATTTGATCTTGTGTACTTCATCTATTGCAAAATATTTAGCAGAAGATGTGAAAAGGGACCTAAGGTATCTATAAGAAAGGGAATCTTCAAAATGTCTTCAGTATGTTTTTTGGAATTCTTAATTCCTTTGTAAAAGAAGTCCTACGCAAAAAAAAGCCAAAATAAAACAGAAAACAGCACTACCGCTATCACCACCACCAAAAAACCCAACCCCCAAAGCAACAAACCAAACACCAAAACAACCTTTTGTGCTATATTTCTATAATGACATAGTCTTCATCTAGATCTAGCACCCTCTGAGAGGGTGAAATTAAATAGAGTTATTTCTATGTCTGATAAACATCGTTTCATATTTTGCTTGACTTTGAAGCCTCTAAAATTCTATTAAACAGCTGCCAAGAGCTTGGCATTGATCTGCAACTCTTGTTAGTAGGTTTTTCCTAGTAGAGAACTTTGTTACTGTAAAGAATTGCTTATATTAAGGGTTATGGAACCAATCCCACTTAAAATCCTACTTAAAAATTTGAACCTTATATGTGACAGAAGACGCATTGAAGTTAGTGATAAATAATTGGGCATGCAAAAGATGGATCAACGAGCAATAGGTGATTATTTGAATATTTTTTAAATTTTCTTTGTGATGCATCCACAAAAGCCATTGTTTCACCCTGTTAAACTTGGAGATATGGGAATTAGGTCTTTAAGGGATAAGTAACTGAAATACATTTGTAAGATGTGAGTTCTCTCAGGAATTCTTTGGTGAAGGAAAATATATTTTTTTGTAGCAGGTTATTTCTGAAAACATTACATACAGAATTATAATAAGACATGTATAGCACATAGATTTAGGTTCAAAAAAAGTTTATTTTGAATTTATTATTTCTGAATCAAAACTGAAGACTTGCTTCACTGTTGGATAAGTTGATAAAAGAATAGATTAGATCCATCGCTGTCCCCAGTCTAAGTAGTCACCCATTTCTTAAGTGCACACTATTGGAATTAGGGACTGATGTTACTTCAGTCTAGATATACACTTCCAGTGTAAAAATCCCAAACTGGTAAAGATAGGAAAGAAATATAGGGTCTTGCCCAGGGTATTGAAGAAGAAGAAAAATTGACTTCTTCCCCAATGTACAATCTCATAATTGCCTTCCTGACAGATAAGAATTTCTCTGTGGAATGTCAGTGAAATGTCTGCAGGGAAAGGAGGGAAGATTCATATTTCTCACTTCTGAATACTTCAAGTAGACTTTCAAATTAATCAGCTGGTTTTCCTACATTTATTTTTTCTGATCAATATAGATTTTGTTGCAGAGAGTCTGATTCAAAGTAGAAGACTAACCTTTTCATGATTATCTAATTAATTAGAGTTCTAGAACTGATGAAAAGTCTCTTGTGAATGCATTGGAGAGAAGGAGTTACCCTGCAGCCTGGGATCAAAGGGTATAAGACAATATGTACCAAGCTTAGACATCTTATGCATTAATTCTGTAGCATCTTGTAGGATATGGCATTTTTGTCATCATGGTTGTTACTGAAGGTCAGTTAAAGACTTGTGGAGACTATCCCACTGTTCTGGCCAGGAGTTCTCTCACATGAAATCAATGGTTCAGCATTGTCCAGGCTGAAATTGGGAAAATGTAAGCACAATTATTTAATAGAAAATGTCTCAATTTATAGAAAGGATATGATACAATCATGGGTGGGGGAAAGAGGACAATGAATAGTCCCTTGCTTTTATCTCCTACAGATTAGAGAGATCCCTAGAATCTGGGAACAGTCTTCTCTTTTCATGTTTGGCTTCCTTGAACTGAAGCAGTGTGAGAAATACAAAACACAAAAATATCTACAATTTTTTAAAGATTTCAAGCAGAGCAGCAAAAATGCATTTCCATCTGAAGTGAACCAGCTGGTCAGGTAGAAAAATCTTTTGGGTACAAATTAACAGAAACTTCAGGAGTCTGTTTGTTTCTTTGCCTACTAACTCTTCTCTCATGAGCTGATAATAATGACTGAAAAAAAAAAGTAAAAACAACACCAAGTGAAGTCCCAGGGGTGGTGATTTTTCTTTTTGTTTGATGGTATATGCTCCTGCTGAGGTTAGAATTATTTATATTTAAAACGTTCAGGTAATTTGTCTTAAAACCAAGGAAGGAGAGAAAACTGGAGGAGCTGGTAGAGTTGCAAAAAAGATATGCAGAAGCAGAGCTGCACTTTACTGCTTTTCACAGAGGTGCCTATTTGGGCACTGTAGGCTCCAGCAAAACTTCAGAGCAGCTGGAAATGATCAGGACTAGCAAGCTAAAGGGGTCATCATCAATGCTGAGAATCCCAGTCTATGTGCTGTCCCTCAAAGTCATGGACTGCCATATCCAGAATAGCAATTCTTCCTGAAGTATCTGTCAGCTCTCAGACTTTCTGATTTATCTGTATTCTTTTTAATGAAACTTTTATTGTTTGACAAAGAGCAATAAATAGTAAGCCCATGGAACACATGATATCATGTAAGACCTTAACTTCAGAATGCTTTGCAGTCACAGCTCAGACCAGGACACAGCATAACACAACACAAAAATGAAACCTCTGGTAGTCATGTACACAGGCAAGTTGTTTGCAGTCATTGTCTGCATGCTTTGTCTCAATGGATCAGAAAGTCTCTCTCATCTGCATGTATGAGTCAGTAGATGTTTGGCAAGTCAGTATTTTCACTCATATTCCTCTAGCACAACTCAAAGACATTAATGGTGAATAGGTTGTCCCAGAAACACTGGGGATTGAAGAGATAAAAATATACCTGCTTCCCTTCAGTCTCTTTAGTACTCCACTGGGAGTAACAGTGCTGTGTCATGCCATGAGAGTAGATGTAAAGAGTTACCTTGTTGAAAAGTACATTTTTACATTTCATTCAGTCATTCATCTGCCATTACTGTTAGCAAAGTGAAAATGCCAGCAGGAATTCTGGCCAGGCCCAGAAGACCTGCATGTGAAGTAGCCATCAGTTTCCAGAGATGTCTAGCTCTACTCAGGACAATGCACAGATCCCTAGCATGGTTTTTAACTCTTTTTTTCATCCTTTTAGTTAGTCCAAACCCTGTTGATTTCTTCTGCCCTTCTTGGTATCTAGCAATGCTTTCCTTGGTATCTAGCAATGTTTCAAAACATGTTTTGTTTTGATTACTGAAATATAGGCTATGGAAATGATTCTGAATATAAAGTAGAAGCTTTACTTTGTACACAGGAAACTATGTGCCTTCTCAAGAGGCTGCAAACAAAATTGTGAGAAAGTTAAATCATCCTCTGACATCCAGCCAGCTTCCAGGCTGAACTTAGGGAAGAAAGAACTGAGAAGTTCCTTTAATGCTGCAAAAAACCAGTGAGGGACTTATTAATGAGAAGCTGTTTCCATTAGTGAGAAGTGGAAAGTTTTACATGAATTCAAAACATTGAAATGTTTTGCTCACATCAGTGTTAAAAAAGAAGAAAAAAAAAAAAAAGTACTTCTGTTAAAAGAGATTCCAGATGGTGTTTTCCTAGGATACAGAAAATCCTCTGTACAATCCTGATTGAAATTGATAAATTCCAGCTGCAATCCAGTTTTTAAAATGGGGAATTTAAAAAAAAAATTCCTTTAGTATTTATTCTACCTTTCACTGGCAGCATGTTGAAAATGTTGTATGCAATACCAAGAGTGTTTCCTGCATGCCCCATAACAATGGTCAAGGGTCTAAGAACATGTACTTGAAAGTTAGCTGACTAAAAGTTGTATGCTGCAATGCTTAGATACTTTCATGGGTGTACCTTGAGGTTGAAGGCACAGAGCAGTATAAAATTCTTAGATCTATTATTGACCAAGGTTGTAATCAACTGCCTGGTTTGGAAGAACATAACATTTTACTTTATAGGTTTTTATAGATGTTTGTTGGATATATATTTTTTCTTTCAGTTCTGGGTTTTATTATTGTTCAACACAATTCTGATCTTTATTAGACCATTCTGTTAAATTGTCTTTCTGAATTCCCTAGCTCTTAACAAACAACTGCCCTTCTTAAAATATTTTTCCAGCGCTGTGGATATTGCATCTTCTCCCTGCTGTGCTGTATTGAATTGCTTTTTTGATTTACTAATGGTCTACATTAATTCAAAAACTCCCTTTGGTGTTGATGACTGGAATGAAGCAGCACACCAGCTGAGATATATCACTGTATATATACATACACATATATATACACGTTTGAAATTCATGCTTTAAATCAATAAGGAGGCAGTAGAACTGAAGATGATGGTTATATAACTTAATGCTGCACCATGAGAAAATTAATAGCTTCAAAACACTATTCCCAATGCCCATCTGTGATCTGAAAATGACTGTTAGTCACAATACCTGATTACTCACTGTGAAGAAAATACTTAAATGTATGGGGCTTACTGGTATAAATGGGAAGAATTTGTCTCAAAGTGAAAAGTTCAGCCTGTAAATACCCCTAATGCAAGGAACTCTGATATCAGTGTCTTAGAAAGGGACAGACAGATTGTGACTTTCCCTTTCTTCTCATGGCTCCAGTTTGGAAACAAAATGCTGGTGGACCATACAGACCTGACCCATTTGCTGCACAGATCAGTGCCTGGAAATCTCTCAGTAGGTCTGTACCCAGATACGTGCATAGACACAGCATCTTCCTTCATGGAAAGACTCCCCAGGACACAGAAGCAGTCTGTTCTGGTGGGAAGAAACCAAACAGGCCTGGCAAAACCCTGCTTTGATTCACTATGAACATCTTGAATGTGCTCATAGATAAAAAGGAATTCCAGAAAAGGTGAAAGACAGGACAGGTCATCCAGATAGTAAACAGTGATATCGCCAGGGCATGCAGCTATGGGATTATGAAAACCACAGCTCAGCTGGCCATGAGCACCTCTCCTATTGACAAAGGTTGAGAAAATTGGGATTGTTGAGTCTGGAAAAGGGAAGGCCTCAGGATGACCTAATTGCAGCCTTTCAGTCCCTTCACAAGGGCATGGAGTGACCAGACAAGGGGGAATGGCTTCAAACTGACAGCAAGTAGGTTTAGCTTAGATATTAGGAAGAAATTCTTTACCTTTTGGGTGGTGAATCCCTGGCACAGGTTGCCCAGAGCAGCTGTGGCTGCTCCCTGCCTGGAAGTGTTCAAGGCCAGGTTGGATAGAGCTCTGAGGAAGCTGGTTTAGTGGAAGGTGTTTCTGCCCATGGCAGAGGCTTCAAATGAGATGATCTTCAAGGTCTCTTCCAACCCAAACCATTCTATGATTCTATGACACAAGAATCTTGGGTCTGTTGGCAACAAACGTGTGTGTACCGAAAAATGAAGGAACTGAAAAGTTCAGGGTGTCATTTTTAACTCTCACTTTAGAGTCAGGGTTTGCTCTCAGGCCCCCTCATACATGTTCTTACTGGCAGAGCCTGGGAGAGTGAAGTGTTATCCATGGTAAAAGGGACAGCCGGACTTGTTCAGACAAAGGAAGAGATGGCTTAGAGGGAGCTTACTGCTGGCTTCGCTGCCTGATAGGTTGTGTGTTGTTACAGCACAGATGAAGTCAGAAACATTCAGAAAAATGAAACAGTATTTAGAGAATAAGTCCTTTGATGAGTGGCTGAGGGAGCTGGGGGTGTTTAGCCTGGAGAAAAGGGGGCTCTGAGGAGACCTTCTCACTCTCTACAACTCCCTGAAAGGAGTGTTTAGTTAGGTGGGGATTGGTCTCTACTCCCAGGGAAGTTGTGACAGGACAAGAGGACATGGCCTCAAACTGCAGCAGAGGGGGTTCAGTCTGGAATCAGGAGGAACTTCTTCACAGAAGGGGTTGTTAGATATTGGACTGGGCTGCTCAGGCATATGGTAGAGCATCCATCCCTGGAGGTGTTAAAGAAAAGACTGGACATGGCACTTAATTCTCTGGTCTACCTGACAAAGTGGTGACCAGTCAAAGGTTGGACTCAATGGTCTCAGAGATCTTTTCCAGTGCAAGTGATTCTGTGCATCTGTGACTCCAGAGGTTCACACAGGCCCATAAGAGCAGAGAGGCACAAGCTGAACATGGGAAATTCCAGGTATGAGGATATTTTTTTTTCTCTGTGAGGCACAGGATACCCAGAAATATGAGGTCTCTGTCACTGGACAGTAAGGATTCAGCTGGACAAAATGACCTAGAGTGACCTGCTCTCAGTTTGTAGTTGATCCAGCTTTGAAGAAGGTAGAGAAGAAGAAAATAACCTTCAGAGGTCCCCTAAACCTAAATTGAAGATGTCATCTTTTATGCTCACTCTTACCAAATGATTCTTCTGGGGATGCCTTCTGCTTTTACAAAAATCTGGCAAATATAACATAGGAGACATTACTGAAATGGATATATGTCTTGAAGGGTTTCAGGAGCAGGATTGTCGCTATCCTTGCAAGAATCCTGGTTTCTGGCTGATCTGAAGCAATATTTCATCCGTCATTTTCAAACTGAATAAGTTTTCTGGCAAGTATTGAAGTTTTATTGGCTTGTAGATAGAATTAGAACAATTTACAAAGAGATCTGACACACACTTCTTTATCAAGAAGTGCTTTTGCATCTTAAATGAGTATGAAAAAGTGCTATTAAGTAAAAGCTTTTCGGTGACTGGGAAAATGTAACAGAACCTAAAGCCATAAAGTACACATGTGCTCTTTTGTTGTCTTTCAACATATGTCATCCTTGGGGTTTTTTTGTTTTGGTTTGGGTTTTGTTTGTTTGTTTGTTTGTTTTTTATTGTTTTGTTTTGTTTCCTCATTTTCCTCAGCTCTAGATCTCTGCTTCTGTTTCTTTAGGTTTCTTTCTGGTCCATTTCACAGAGCCAAACTCTACCCAGACCTTACATTGATGGGAACAGTTTAACCCCAAGTTCTGGATCTGCTGCAGAAGTCAGATTCCTCAAAAATCCAAAATAATTCAGAGGGCTACATAATCCTGAGTGTTATAATTTTTTAGAGGTAATTTCATAGAATCAAGGGGTGGTTCAAGATAGAATGGACATTAAAAATCATCTCATTCCAACCCCACTGCCATGAGCAGGGACAGCTTCCATCCAACTAGGTTGCTCAGAGCTCCATCCAACCTGACCTTGAACACTTCCAGGGATGGGGCAGCCACAGCTGCTCTGGGCAACCTGTGCCAGGGACTCACCACCCTCACAGGGAAGAAATTTGGGAATATAACAGTTGAGCTTTGATTCAGTCTTCATTGAATGAATGAAGCATAAAATTTAAACATTAGAAATTACTTTGTGATTTTCCCCCCTATATGGTTCACCATAGAGACAAAATGATACTTTACAAAATCAACAAAATAAAATTCATGGGCCTTTTTTGCAGTTTTAAAGTCCCCTCTGCAGCTGAGAATGTAAAATATTGGTAAGAAACCCTATTAATTATGGAAACAGAGAAATTTACCTCTCATGCAGGTTAGAAGCTGCTGTATCAACCTGTATTTTAGTCAACTCTCTGTGTTAATAAAGATAACTTGTTCAAATAAAAGTGCTCCTTTATTATGGATGGGATGCACCATAGTCCTGAAAGCTATTTCAACATGCTTTAACCTTGAAGAGGTGATTTAATAGGAATGAACTGATGAAATTTAACCTTGCCACTACAATATTGTTGGGTGTATATGATGTAAATTAGAACATTTTAGTTCAATGTTTCTCCACTATAATGTAAGAAAAAAATATAAGTATATAGCAAATTTGTTTTTCATTAAATAACAGATTGTATAATGGTGCAGTACATCATAATATATTTTTTTTCTTTATGCTTGAATAAATACAAATTAGATGATAACACTTTATTTTAATGATATACTGATTAATACTGAATTACAATAAAACCTTTATGAAAGTGCATATGACACTTCCATTAATAGCAATTGAATTTGTTATTATTACTTTTATTATAATGAACAGCAAATCAAATTACTGGTGATAGAACTCTTAAATTATATCACTGCTGTTTCAGGAAAAATATAATTTTAACTCTCAAAACTTGCCCTAATCACACCCCAGGGGACCATTGTTGTACGAATTATTATGTTTAAATAACCAGAAATATTAAAAACAGAATGTTGTACTGTCATGATATCTTTTAATCATTTATTTTAAGAAGTCACATAATTTTATTAACACAATTTCATCTTATTAATAGATGAATGCACAGACTTCTGATAAAGTCTTAAAACTACTTAATTAAAATGTAACCTCTGAGTGATGAGATATTTGACCAATGAAAAATCTGTTTCAAAGACATTTGTACAATCATACATTTAATTCTGGTTATTGCAAATAGCAGCCAAAGTATAACATAAAGTCAAAAATATGTTCTGCTCAGAATTAAAGTGCAACTGAACACTTTAAAAAGGTTTTATATTAAAAATCTCTTTGAGGCATCTGTAGTGTACATTTCTAGTAATGAATACTCTAGTGTTCCCTGGCCATAATCTGAATGCCCTTCTCATGATTAATATCAGAAGTTCTCTCACAATTTTTTTTTCATTTCCTTTTCACATGTGGGAGATAAATTCCATATTCTAATCAAAATTCAATTCAAGCAGTTGTAGACATTCAGGATAAATTTTCATTCCAGCCATAACTCCACACACCAAGTACAAATAGAAAGGTTCTCTTTCAAATGTGCTTTTTAGGGAGAAAGCCAAACTATATGTTGCTGTTGCAGCATGTTAACATGTGTCACAATGTATGTGCTAAATTATTGGGTAGAAAACATCTGGGCTGATGTATTCACTTCGGGAAAAGAGGAGTCAGTTTTGTGCTGAGAATTGGCTTGACACATTCCCTGCATAAACTATAATATTCTGCAAGTAGGGACTCATGCCCCAAATCTGATTTGAAAGATTTTAAATCTTTAGAGGCTCTTTAAGGGCACTTTTTGGAGCACTTCATTCAAACGGCACTTATCCACTTCTCCGAATGTGAAACTCAGACTAAACAAACAGGTGAATGACTGTCATTCATTTCAAATGCAAAAGAATTTCAAAAGCCCATTTCAAGAATTAGCCTGTGGGGAACACACAGCAGTTTGTCCCTTCCCTGGAATGGATTTTTGTTTTTATAAGTCACTCAGTAGGCACAGGTTTTGATTTTGAAATACTCTCTAAAAAATACCCCTGCAGACATTACTTGGGCTTACTGCAATCATTTCAGATTCTGTGAAGCAGTGGGGAAACATGCTCATCTCACCACTGTACAATCTGCAGAGACTTCATTTGGAAGGAGCCCTGTCGAGGCAGTTTTTTTCTTTCTTTAATAGCTGCATGAGGCAGAGAAAAGCAATGTCTCTTCAGCACTGACCCATCAAGACTGATTTGATGGGTCAGAGTTCTTCGAGGAAGTCGGAGCTGAACTGATCAGATCTCTAGCTAAACTTCCTATCATTTAAGTATAGAGAGAACTGAATTATTTGCTTTAGTTTACTGACAGAATACCTTTTCTTTTTCCACTTTGCTAAATATACAAATTATTCCTGCTTTGAATATTATTTTGAAGCTAAATAGAAAACTATTATAGGAAAACTAAAATAGAGTTCTCAAATAGACCTCTGTAGAACAAACAGCTAAAAATATGCCCACACATTCCTAAATCAAATAATAAGAACAACGCTTTGTATTCATTTTCAGAAGAAACAACAACATAGTGTTTATCCCCAGTCCTTCAGAGAGAGGACTGTTGCATATTTATAGCACACTTCCAGATTACAATTAGCACTTGCTCAGTGGCTGAACGTGAGCTTGCAAGATTATGAAGTGAGGCAAATGAAAGTGAAATGTTTGTAGGGAAAACATTTATTTTAAATAAACAATTTTAAACGATTATTTAAGCAACTATATACTTGCCTTGCTGCTGATTTCTGTCTCTTCAGGCCATCCTTTTCACACTTTTTCCATTTATATAAAAAAAGAGATGGTTTTGCACACCTTTCTGCTAACTGTTGTAGTTTAACAGTGAAAGATGCTTATTAAGCCTTGAGAATTGTATATTATTGCTGAGAGTTGTGAAGAACACCTCAAAGCAATTCTAGGCATGGATGCTTTTGCTATATACCTCTCTTTTTTGGTTATATTTAATGTCTTCTGCCTCTTTATTAAATTTATACATCAAAAGAATTATTGCCAGCAACAGAGACACTTTTTTTTTTTTTTTTCTTAATGAAGGAGGTATATCCCAGGCTTCCATTAAAGTCTTTTATAACAGTGGATATACTTCCTTCTACAGGAATTTGAATTACTTGCAGAGCTGATAGGAGAATTTTACAGATGAATAAAAAAATCTGCATGCAGGAATCTGACATCAAAAGCAGAGGTTTATTAAACATTATGAGGCCAAATATAATGAGCTATTTTCTCTATCTACCTCTGAAATTCATGATAAGCTTTAAACACTACTGTTCTGTTTTATTATTCACCAGTTGTAACCAATGAATTGAAACATTAAGACCAGACATTAAAATACACAAAGGTATGTATTTAAACTATAGCATAATAATTTTTAAACTTCTCTAATGTAGACTCTGAAAAGACAATTTAAAAATACCATGTGTAACATATATCAGTTTGTTTCTTTCATTCCTTTTCATAAAACCATTAAAAATATCTTCTTAGCTATAGAGCTTTTGAATAAAAGGGACAATTATCTATAAAAAATTCTACTGAGCATATCACAAAGAATTCTCCAAATAAACCACAAAATCAAACAATAAACAGATGAAGATATATGCCCTTGGATCAGCAGAATGCAAGCATAGAAATAAATTGAGACTCTTTTGCAAGCTTCATAACCGAAATTAAAGGAAATACTTCAACATAAGGAATCACCTGTTATTGAAAGGCAAGATCAACTATAATTCTGCCACTCCTGACAGTTACTTCTTCAGCTTTGAATAACAAAATTTCTACAACCTTCTCTGCTGTATTGCACTAAATAGTTATTTAGCTGTTTTGCACTGGGTGTTTGGTCGTTTGCACTATTCACGTGATTTGTATTCTATAATATCACATGGTCTTCCCTTTCCCTAAGCCTCAGTGTTGGTGGTCTCTTCTTGGTTTGCCCCTCCCCTCACCCCTCCTCACTTGGATTCCATTGGCTGTGGCCCCCTTTCTCTGCACCTCCCTTTCCCCCCCCTTGTGCTTAAAATCCCCATGGGAGGAGGCCAAGGTCTCTTTCCCACGTGGAAGGTCACCTGGATTACCTGGGTGTCTCCTACTTAGGAAATCAAGTAGGATTTGGCTTCCTAGAGGGAAAGGGCGCCTCCGTCTTCTGCTTTTGTCCATGTGGGCTTGAACAGGGGCTCTGGGTCCTGAGCCAGCTGGTTTGGACTCCCTAAAGCCCCCCCAGTTCAAACCCACAGCTGGCGCCCACGTGTTCGTCTCCTGCAAGGTCAGAGGCAGCACGTTGAAGCTGGTAAATTCCTGTGCTTTAGTACTGAAAAAAGCTTGCACTAGTAATGTAAACAAAATAGCTCTAGATGTCATGCCTATACAGGCTGATCTACCCAAAAGGATCTACCTGGTCTTTACCAAAGAAAGATTTTCTTTCCACTCTATTTTTACAACACTTTTATTATACATTAAATTATTAGTGCATGTTCTCTGTGTCTCCTTTTTAGCTTGTCTTCCTATGTCAGTTCTTCATAGATCTAATAAGGTTCATTATTCCTCGGTGAACCCTGTTCACTTGGGTTACATCCTTCCTGAACTGTGGCAAATTCCTCTTGACAGAGTTCAAACTGGTGCTGAATAGAATCCAACAGCATGTTGTCAACCTTATGGACATCAAACCAGTCTACGTACTTGAAAAAGTGTTTCTGTTTAAGGTAATTATGTGACACTTGATTCATGTTCAGTTTGTGTCCCATTAAATACCTGGGTTCTTTTCAGTACCAATGATGTCTAATCATCTGTTTCTTGTCTTGTATTTATGGCAGTTGATTCTGTCTGCTGAGTATGGAGCTTGTCATTTATCCTATTGAAGTGCATTTTCACTCTCCAAATTGTTTCTTCAGTTGGCTGTGATCATGTTAGATTGTATGCCTGGCCTCTGTCATGCTTGTAAATACTCCCAGCCTGTTGTCAATTGTAAATTTCATGCCCAGTCTTCACTTCTTATCAAAATTACAAAAAAATAAAAATAAAAATTTAAATTGGAATCAGTATAGAACTGCACTCAAACAGATTTTTATTTTACGGGGAAAAAATAATCACTATTTAATGATTACTTTCTAAACAGTAGGACATTCAGCAGATGTTGTGTCTTTACCATGTTTCCTTAGCATGTGACCTGAGAAAATGTAAGAACTTTAGCAATGCCAAAGTATTTACAAATTCTCTGCAACTCCAAGGCAAATTTCCCTGCTGTAAAAGGAATTAGATTGTCTTCACAAGCCTAGATCATAATAAATCCATACTGGACTATATTGATCTCCTGATTATCTTCTAGTTGGTAATAGAGCCCTTGGATTGCTCCAGCATTTTTCTGCTAATAGAAATAAAGCTGACAGGACAATAATTTCCCTTTTTGCCCTTGTTTTCCCTTTTCTTACCTTCCCACTTTGATAGTGGGTACTAACTTTACACTTCTGGTTTTGCCTGTTTTCTGTAAGCTCACAAAGACAAGTGCAAATGGTTTTGGGATTACTCCAGCCAATTCTCAGACTGTGATAGAGTGAATTGCATCACACCAGCCAACTTGAAAACATATGTCTTACCTACTCTTTAATACACTCCACTTCTATTGAAAGAAAAATTTTAGTCTGTGTCATTGCAAAGTATTCTTTCAAGTGTCTGATGGCAATGAACCTGGAAGCAAAAAGGCTTTAATCAGTTCTGTCTCCTTGGGATGAACAGTTGTCATCACTGAGCAGGAGAAGATGCCCTTTGTCTTCCTTTAAAAATCCTTTCTTTTATTAGTTAAACAATTAAAGACAATGCTTTTAATAAGGCTTAATTTATGGTATTCATAGATACTTCAAACATAAATCTGTTTAATCTATAGTTTTTGGTCATCTGGGCTCCCTCTGCAGTTAGGAGAAAAGGATAAATGTCTCCTCATAAGAAATGTGAGCAGAGCTGATTTTCCATCCAGCTCTCATCAGATGTTTTCATCTCTGATAGCTAATATTAGGTAAGATTTATCCAATGAAAAATGTTTCATATTTCTTTCTACTTGTATCTTTCTTTGGGCTTCGAGCAAACTGATTTTTGCCCTATAGGTTTGGGCCAATTCTCTGCACCATAAACCTAGTATTTTATGTGCATCTGTCTAGTTCTTGAGGGAATTCAAATACTCACAACTAAGATTAAATAATTTCTTATCATTATTTGTTTTATTATGGCCCTCCCTCCCTTTTTTCTCTCCTTATTTCCTCCTTCTCTCTCCTTCCTACCCTTCCTTTCCTCCTCCTTCACTTTATTTTCTTCCTTATTTTTATTCCAGGTTCTCATTCTCAATCAGTCTGTCCCAAGCTCCTTCTCACCATCATATTCCCAAATATTTCCCAGATCCTGATAACTGAAATTTCTAGCAGCTGTGCCATTCTAATTGTTTTTGCAACAACTCAGTTCCTAGTACATTCCTGGAACATGTTCGTTTTTGTTTTGTTTTGCTTTGGTTTTGTTTGTTTATTTGGTTGGTTGGTTGGTTTTGTTTTGTTTGTTGGGGGTTTTTGTTTGGTTTTGGTTTTTTTTTTTGTGTGTTGGTTTTTTGTTTTTGTTTTTGTGGTTTTTTCTGGTTTTTTCCTTTTCCTGTAAAAATTCCTTTCCATTAGTTGCTGGGGAACCACAGTTGTGTTGTGTTTAGTATCCCAGAAGTGATCAGAGTTGCTCCAAGGCAATATTACTCCAGAACCTTTTCACAGTGTTGAAGGTTTTATATCTGTGGGTTTTGATTGCCACGTAAAGAAAATCAGCTACTGAACTAAATGTTGAATATGAATACCTTAAAACTGGTGAAACTACTTGGCTCCTGCTGTGAGGCCACTAGCAGACTGGTAGTACTGGATCTGTTTTAGATTCTCCTTCACTTCCTGAATCTCTGTTTTCTTCTGGTTAATATGATATTCCAAGCAAAAATAAAAATAATTTTTAAAAAAATGAACCAAAACCAAACCAAAACAAACTCACAAACCAAAACAAAACAACAAACTCTCCCAAGCCAGAAAAAGAATTCGTGTAGAGCAGGAGCTAGGGAGAGTCTTCAAGAATTTTAATGGCACAGAATGCTAGTCAAACTGTAATTAGCTATAATTGGTTCCCACATAAGTTGTGACATCTTTGCCTAGAGCTAAGTGGCACTGTTTGTTTCCCTACTCCTGAAATCTTTCAAAACAGAATCAAAGGAATTGATTCTAAACTGATATTTACAGGGTGAATTTACACAAAGGACAACTTGATGAACAAGATGATCGAGGCACAAATAGTCTTCTGCTAGTTTTAAGAGGAATTTTGGAAAAAGAATTGTATATAATTAATTCAATGGAAGTTAAAAATATAGAGCACAGGCTCCTGCAAGCAAAGACTGTGCAAGAGAATAAGCTCCCATTTATTGCTCAGATAATAGGTATGAAAACAAGCATTCATCAAAAATGATTAGAGGACTTGATTAGAGGACTCCTTTCCACACTGTTTTGTCAGCCTTTCATGAGCTTGTAAAACATCTTAAAGACACACTTAGAAAATAAATAACTGAATAATTCCAAAACCACTTTTTAAAAAGAAAAAAATGGTATGTTCTTCTATCTACTTCTTTACTGTAGAAAATGATGCACCAGAAATTGCTGTTTGGGGCTTTTTTTCCAAAAAGCTTGTTTGTTCAGTTAATTTGCTGCAATAATATTCATAGGCAAAAATAAGGGCTCAATCTTAGTTAATTAAATAATAATCTTTTTAAAAAATTATAATTTAAAAAGGAAAAAACCATTAAAAGTCAATCTTGGCTTAAAAAATATGCTTTTATTCCTTTCCAAAATGCTATGTGGATTGAAAGCTAGAAGAAGAAAGAAACAAATTAAAATGCCAAGCATTGACTTTTACCAATTTTAGAATAGAATTAAAATAAATGGCTAAACCAAGCATTTTTAAGTAAAATCATACCTAAACCTTCCACATTTGTCAGAATTTTTTTCATCTTTATGAAGTTTTTTTAAAAGTTTTTCCTCCTTGCAGTAAGTATAAGATGTCAAAATTAGTACATATTCCTGCGTATTTTTCTTGATGATGATATGCATTTTTCAACAATCCAGATGTCATGGAGAACCTCTGGGCCACATGAGCTTTTCACATCAGTGTTCAGGAGGAGCTCTTGCTCCCTGCCTGTCCCCCTTGCAGTCTTTGACCTAGTAGCTAATCTAGTTGAAACAAAATGCTTCTGGTCCGAAAATATTTCAGTTCTTATACCTGTACTTTGTGCTGAACAAAGGAAAAATAAATAATATCATTTTTGCAGGTTTTTTTTTTTTTTGTTATTTTGTGTTTTTTTTTGTTTGGTTTGGGTTTTTTATTTGTTTGGTTTGGTTTGGTGGGCTTTAATANTTTTTGTTTGTTTTTTTTTTTTTTTTTTTTTTTTTTTTTTTTTTTTTTTTTTTTTTTTTTTTTTTTTTTTTTTTTTTTTTTTTTTTTAATTGATGTTACTCCTTTATTTTCTTTCCTGAGAAATGCTGACCTAAATGATGCATGTTTTTTGGCCCTGACTGGCTTTCTGACTGTGAAGCCTGTATGGATATAGAGATAGAGAGATAAAGAGATAAAGAGATAGATAGATAGATAGATAGATAGATAGATAGATAGATAGATAATAGATAGGTAGATAGATAATTTGATCTCTAAGTGCCTGAGGGCAAGGAGACTGGGAGATTTAGTTTAAGGTGTGACTTTGAAAGCAACATTTTGCTCAATGAGATCAGAACTCCTGCTAATCCTGTTTGAAGTGGCTACTGCTCCTTGTAACAGTGGGGTGAGAGGGTGAAAGGAGAATGCAGGGATGGTCAATTTCATCAGTGCCAGGATGTGAAAAACCTGATTACTACAGTGTGAATTCCTTCCTTGACACTTTTATTTGTCAGACTTTAACCTGAAAGTGTATTTATCTGTACGTATTTTCTCAAGTGAACTACTCAGTAGCATGTTCATTTTTTCTTTTTTCTTTTGTATGTGTTGCATTTTGTTTGGTTTTTTTTAGCAGCAATATATTAAACATTTTTGAAATAGTTGTTATTGCAGTAACATTATCATTAGCCATTTGAAACCCACAAATATATAGCATTCTCCTGGCCCAAAAAGGGCTTCAGAGTTAATTGTTAACTAATCAGCTCTCCTCCAGGCAGAAGTGAAAAAAAAAAAAAAAAGGTTTTTTTTTCACTTTAAGCACTTATAAAAATATGCAAACTCCTTCACACAGGGAAAACCTTTCCTAAATGTTCTTTACCTTTACTACCACAGCAGTTTCCATCTTTTGTTTCAAAATGGTTTTTGAACTGACACTTTCAGGATGTTTCCAAAAATTTTCTTGACCCTTAGCGGGATGTCTCTGAACCATGAAGAAAGTTTTCAGTGAAAAAGTTGTGATAACTGAGAAATATGATTGTACTGAAGCGATGAAAGTAGAAAGAAAAAGAATGAAACCTAATGGATTTTAGGTACTGAACATTATTCCACAATACCCTTTAGTCAAAACCAGCTATTTTGGATTAATGATGTTCTTAAATTTTCCTGTACAACACAGTCAGTCTCTGTTTAACATTGCTGAACTGTAAAACAGCTATTTCACAAAATCCATTTTCTTCTGACAACTTCATTCCTCTTTGTCCTGTTCTTTTTCTTTTTTTTTTAAACAGAAAATAGAGGAAATAGATGATGGGAGGGAAAATATGAACATAGAGGGAAAAGACAGAAATAAAAGAGTGGACATATAATGAAGAAGGAAGCAGATGGAAGAGGAAAATTGCTAGTTTTTTACAAGACATTGCATGCAGTCATTTTATGCTTCTTTGGGTGATCAATGTAAAAGCAATAAGCTATAGAATGATGTTTTCCTGGGAAACTTCTAATGATGAGAATGATACTTTGGGAATGGCTTCTGGAGTTTAATTACCAGCCCTTTCACTAGGTGATCATTGTCAACATTAATGTCGATAATATTTAGCAAACTAGTAGGAGAAAGCTGCTTCCACTTAACAACAGCCATAGAAAAAAAGGACAGGAAAACAGGCAAACACAGCAGTTAACAAGCAGGCAAGCTCTACAAGCAAACATGGAAGGCAAGCTCTTACATTCTCTAGGATAAAATTTATGTGAACTGCAATCTCATTTTTTTCCAGATAAAAATTAAAACTATGATTTATTGATAAAGAAAATGGTTCTTCATTAAGGCACCAAATCTGAACAAGACAGAAAGCAGGGGCTGATGGTCGATTCAAATGTAAAAATAAAAAAAAAAAAAAACAAAAAAACCCTTTGCTCTTCAACACTTTTTTGTGTTGACTGGAAATCATTTTGGATAGTGATCATATCAAGAAAAACTGATTAGACTCTACACTGTCTTTGAAGATTTACTGTTTGCTTCATATACAGAGAAATGTTTTGGATACCAAAGGAAAAAAATTGTTTAAACATTATGCCACCAACAATATAATTCACGAAACAATAGTTCGGAGGTAAATGCAGAATATATAAATGCTGTATGGAAAAGTAAAATTTATACTACAAGAAAAAGCATATGCTGCTTGAGGCTTTCAGTACCATAAGGTGATGCAACAATATAAAATATAATAGAACATAACTGGAAAGCAGAATTAATGCCTTTCTTTTTTTTTTTTTTTTTCATTTTTTTAGCATTACTTCTAGTGATGAAACTGACTTCCTTCAGTGGAAATGAAGGGATCTGATGTTGAGATCAAAGTGACTACAAATATGCTTTACAAGGATAAATAGGAGTAAAAGAGAAAGGACAGAATCAGTGTTACTAAACAAAAGAGAAAATCAACATAATATAGAGAAAGATATGAAACCAGGTACTTGACTTCAAAGTCCTGCAGGCAATTTCATGCTAACATACTTTTTTCAGTTCTAATGTCTGAGTTTATAAATGTCTGCAAGTGTTCAAATTTCAAAAATTTCCCTCCCCAGTCAGAAACTAGCTTTTAAATTCATGTTTTATGCATGCTAAAAATCTCCTGCAAAGCTGAAATGAAATGTCTTGCTGCTAGCAACTGAATATATTCTCTTTCATACAGACTTATGCCTCACTGCCCTCACTTTCCATGTTTTCTTTCTTTTACTTGCTTAGATATTTGGCAATAAGGAAATATTCTGTTTAGTTTATTAAAATAAGGCCAGAAAGAGGGTTTAAAATCTATCAGAATCTATCAGAAGATAACCAGTAGCTTGCTCTGATCCCTTTTAACTCCTTGTATTTGAAACTTTGCAATACCCCAACAACTTAATGTCTGTAGCAAAGAAGGAAAAGATTAACAGAACTCTCTGGGGGGAAGCTTTGCTTGGGGTAGTGATGGAAAACCAAGGGAAGATCATGAAGCATAGACCTTCCCTTTTAACAATAAGCTAGAGAAAGTGAATAAAGAGCTCTCCGGAATTCAATTCTCTCACCTGAGCGTGCAGACAGCTGCTGCCGCACCGTGCTGAACTGGCAAGCACTTTCTTAATTACTCAGCCCTTCCAGAAGGCAACACTTCAGTGGTGATGAACAGGCACAATTTCCAGAGTTTCAGTGGGAATTGTTTTCAGCTCCTCTGAAGATTTATCGGAAGTGTTCTACTAACATTGGACTGCATATAAGGGACATTTCCCTGTCCAAAGGCATGTTAAATGGTTAAAAATCAACCTTCCCACATTCAACTCACTGTTGTTACAGATATTTCCTCTCACAAAGGATAGAAGCACATGGGATAATGTATTCTGGTAGTCCTTTTGCAGATTTCTGTTTGACAAACTTAAATCCTATAAATGGTAGGTAGATTTATCTTGATTTCTTTGGATAGAAAAATGCCTTAAGTCTTTAAGCTCCTTGAAGGTCATGGGGTGGGGAGTGGGGTAAATATCCATTGCTTCAGTAAGCCATCTTAAAGGATGGTTTTATTCAGATTTGGATAGTTTTGTGTGCATAAATAAGTCATTCTTTGATACAATTAAGCAATCCTCTCAATGCAGACCTTTAAGAGGAAGGATAAGACACCATCTCTTTCCCTTACACTCAGTAGATATCTGTTTTCTACTTTATCTTCCCTAAGGATGTTTAGGAATTTGCTTCAGATATTTGCAATGTTTTGTATTTAGGCATCATCATTCAAAATGTTTTTTTTTTTTTTTTTTTACTGGTGCCTTTAAAGCTTTTTAAAGTTTTTTAAAAATACTAGGAAAAAAAAAAAAAAAAACAAACCAACAAAATAAAACAAAACAAAAAAAACCCTGTGAAAGTGCTAGAATAAGTGCCTACCCTAAATATTAAACACACACATTTCTTACTCATAATACTATGCCTTAATATATGCCAATTTATTAACCAAGTGCTCCATTTTTTTTCAGTCTCCAAGTCGCTGAAAAAAAGTAATTTTTCCTTTGAAGAAATGGATGCCTTTATGTTCCTCTTATACAAAGAATTCCTTTAAACTTGATTTTAGGAAAACTGTTGGGAAAAATATCTGTATTTCCTAAAATTCAGTGAAAAATCTTGGGGGGGGTGGGGGGCGGAAGGAGCTTTTTGTCTTTACTTTTTTCATCACTCTCATTCTCTTTTGTAGAAACAAAATCTATTCAATTTCAAAGGTAATTTCCATAATATATATATATATTTTATTTAATTTTATAATTTATTTCCATTAATCACTTAGGTAAGAGAAGTACAGACATGCACTTTTTTCTCTAAAGAATTCAGCAGCAATTTTCATTCTTCTTCTTCCTTCAATATCATGTTCTTACCAGTAGTAAATCTTAATTTTCACTTGGCCTAGTGACTGCATATCATCAACTGTTAGTTACTTTTATGCTTTTAACATTTGAAATGGAAGGAAGCCAGTGTCCAAGGACTTCTGTGATTCATGTGTTAATTACCCATATGAAAAATTTCCTATAACCACGTGCATAATTAGTATTGGTTCCATAGTAAGAGAACTGTAGCACTACCACAGATTCTTCTCCTTATGAAACAAAGCAAATTATGTAGATGCAGAATTACATAAACTAATTTTTTTTGTCTCCCTTTACTGATAAGAAAGTGCCTGCTAAGACTGAATCAAAGATTTTGGTGTTTGTTACATCACTTTGAGTTAAGATTTAAGTATTGCTTAAATAAATAGTCTCCTGGCTTTTGAACACTGGGGATAAAGTTGGTTATGAAAACAAAAGACAAAAGTAAGCTCATTTTGCAGAAACAAAACTTAAAATATTTTACCAATATTGATTAGAAAATATTAGTTAACCAAGAAAAAGGATTAATAGCCTAATTCATTTTACATTACTTATTTTTAGGCTCAGTGTTCTAGTTTCATTTTTTCTTCATTTAGTTTTGTTCTTTCAGCTGCGTGGATACTGCTTAGTAGAAACAAATGTGTTTATAGTGAAATCATAGCTATCTCCATACCTATCTCTTTCTCTGTTCTCTAACTTGAAATGATTGCTCAAATATTTTCATGCTGTGCCTGAAGGCTATGTATCCCACTTATTTGCTCCAAAAATGAATCCCACTCAGCGTCTTCATTTATTTTCATTGCTTTCCTTCATTCATTCTGTCTGTGGTCCTGATTTATATTTCATTTTTATGCTACAGCAACATCGGTAAATCAATGGCTCATTTCTACTCTGAAAATTTTCTATTTTCTAACACGAGAAAGATAAGATACTGTATCTGCTTGTCACCTAGCTATCTTAGAATAACTTCATTTTCTAGCAAATGAACAAAGTACATTACTATACCTTTCTGTACTGTTTTTCCTTTTCTGTACTGTTTAAATTTGAAATGCCAATTAGTGCAGTCCATTTTAAAATGCACTACAATAAAGCACTGTTATTTGTTGTGGATTTTTAAAGTATTATTTTTAGCTCTATATATATATGTATATATATAGATAGGTAGATATAGATGTAGATATAGATATATAGATATATTTCAATGATCTTCTACCAGGAAGAAAGAATAAATATTACAGAATTTTGTAAATGGATTCTGCTTTTGTTAAAAGACCTTGAGGTTGTAACAGGACCACAGTGTTAAAGGGATACAGTACTGGTGGATAAGGGAAGACCAGCTGATACCGTCTGCTCAGATTTGTGAAATGTGATTGGCATTGTCCTGCACAATATCTTTGCCTCTAAATTAGAGAGACGTGGCTTAAATCTATGGTACCCAATGGACAGATTCTGAATACCAACCTGAAGTAGTAAAATGAAAGTTTGAAATGTCCAAATGCTTGGGCAAATCAATGTTTGATAGTGCAGTTGGTGACTCATCATCCACCTCTATCAAAAACTTAAACAATACACAGTATCTGATAACTTCAGTGATAGGAACAAGATTTAAATGTCAATGACTGTAATGTGGGCTGAAACCCAAATATTGCCATGGTCTAGGGGTACTTTCTGGTTAAATCAACTAATACAAAAGTTGCTGAGTTTAAAGAAATTCTACAAAATCACCTACCCTCAATGTCTTTTGTGAATGCAGAATCAAAAAAGAAATTCCTTAAATGTGCTATATAATGAAGTACTGTCGAAGTGAAGACTTTGATGCATCAAGTAATGTCCTTTTTATGTAACAATAAAATTAACTGATTCAGATGTAAGCAGTGGCTTTGTCTGCTTCTTGGACAGCTTTGAGTTAGGCACATGCACTGTATATTGTATTTTCTGGAATTAAAATTGCCAAAGAACCATGATGGCATAATAAAACCTTTTCAGCCAGCTTCAAGTTCAAGAAGATGCAACAAAGTGAGGAACACTTACAATGAGTCTTTTTACTACATAAAAAAACCCTCATAACTTCCTTCATTAGTTACTCAAGGACAAATGTTGGATGAAGGGAAAGAGGTATCAAGAAAGATTTTAGCATGATAGCTTTCATGCTGAAAAAGAAAATAATGTTAAACTTCTGACAGAGTTTTCATATAAAGTCTTAGAGAAAATTAATCATGCTAGAAAAATCTCTCTATATATTGTCTAACTTTGAAGAAGAAAAAAAAAAATTTATTATTTCGCTTTTTCTTCAGAGACAAAAATTACTTCAAAAGTAATTTAATGTAGGACTTTTTTGCTTTTACTAATTACATAGCAACTTTATCTCAAAGGCTAAAGCTGCAGAAAATCTTAGTGAAGTACTAATTTCCTAGGGCTTATGTCAGCAAATATAATACATATATAATACAATACATAATGCAAAAACAGAATCCAAACTCCCTGTTGCATATCACATGTGATTCACAATTATTAATGAACTGGTATTGCAACTGGAACTGCATATATTGCTTAAAATTTAGGAAATATTTGTCTAAGTAACATAACATACCAAGCCTAATCTATATATTGCCTTAGCCCACTGTAGCCAAACCAGTTTTTTAGAAGGCCAATAAAGTGAACTCCTGATATTTACTTTCAATTGAATAATATAGTCATGGGAGCTGGCAACAAGGAAAGTCACATGAATATATCAAAAGGAAATCTTGAACTTCTGTTTTGTGGTTTGTGTTATTTTCTTCAAGGGTAGAGAATACTGGATTTACCTGTTTATTTCTAAGATGAAGTAGCTGTGGGTGAGGGGAGGCCAGTGGGTGCTGCCTGTCTTTACTTAAGCAGACTTTTCAAGTGGTCCCTTAGAGCATCCTCATTGAGAGCAGCATGGCACACTGTGGTCTAGAAAGGTGATGGTCTAGATGGATGTGAAACAAGTTGGGTCCTTTAGTCAGTCTCAAAGAATAGTGCTTAGTTGTCACCGTTGTGACAAGAAATAATAAAACTCACTCAAGGTGTTCTAGTATCTGAACAGGAACAATAAAAAAGTGCTTTATTTTTTGGACTTTAACATTTATAGAATTCTAAAAGTGACAGTGGATTGGAGAATGACATTGCCACCTCTCCAATCACACTGGTCAAACTAACAGTCCATCAAAATTCTCCTCCTACAGAGAAGAATGTAAAACAATCATTATTTACATGAAAATGTATGAGAAATTCCATTAAAAAATATAAACACCAGAAGGCTTAGAGAAACTCAAAAGAACAGAGCAACACTTAGTGATTCCTCTGGCTCAAGGCCAGAAACGTGTAGTTTCTTCAGGATATACAAAGGAGCTTATCATATTTCACATCTGTATCAGTGACTTAGAGGAGAAAATGGTGTACACTTTCATTTGGTTTATGAATGATTTTTCTTCTTTGCACTGTCCAGTTCAGACCTCCCCATTACAAGAGAGACACTGGCAAACTGGAGCAAGTTCAGTGGGGGACCACCAAGCTGGTCAGGGGCGAAGGAATGTGCCATGCAATAAGAGGCTGTGGGATATGAGCTTGTTCAGCCTTGATGAGGTGCAGTTTAGGGGGACCTAACAGCTGCCTGTGGAGTGGTCATTGAGAAGGCAGAGTCAGAGTCTTCACTGAGTAATGTGTCATGCTGACCTGAGACAACTGGCATGAACTGAGAAAAAGATATTCCATCTGGACACAAAAAAAAAAAATCCCCTTTTCCCTTTGAAAATAGTCAATCAGAGAAGCAGGTTGCCAGAGAGTCTGTGCAGTCTCCATCCTTGAAAGTTTTAAGAACTATCAGGACAAAGCCCTGAATGACTTGGTTTGATCCCTGACCCAGCTCTGCTTTGTGCAGAGGATGGGCAAGATTACCTCTTGGGATTCCTTCCAACTTGAATTCAGTGGTTGTTTATTGACAAAGACAATTTTTCTGGGCTGACCTAGACCAGCAGCTAAACACCTGCACAACTGCTGGTTCAGGAATGCCTGAAGCCTGTGCCAGTGATGCTCAGCAACAGTCAGAACATCAGCGTATTATCAACACTGTTCTAGCCACAAGTCTAAATCACGGCATGATAAAGGATCCTGTGAAAAAAGTTATCATTATCCCAGCCAGACTCAGCACAAATACCAGCAAGAAATCACAGCAAAATGCTGAGGCAACCTATAATCTTAGTGTGTATCATAATTATGATCATCCCTGGGTATTGTGTGTATTAAGCTTCTTGTCCAACATATCACTATTATTTTCACTGAATAAAGTCTTATGCAGTGTTTAGGTGTCCTGGAAGTACATGTGAAAACTTTTGTCACATAATAGAATCCCTAAAGTCTGGAAGGTATCTTCTGCCTATAAAGGTAGAAGGTCATGGAAGGTAGTCATATAAAGAGCAGTTATTTTACAGCTTAAGAATTACTGCCTTTGATTTCTAGATTTCTGACTTTAAAAAAAAAAAAAAAGTTTGTATGCGTAAATTAATAGTAATCTCTGATTTCTACCTCAGAATCATTATCAGTGGAAAGAAATTTAAAACTATTGGCTTCATATATAGCCTTAAAAAAAAATAGAGTGCATTATTTCCTTACCTTTTTTTTTACTATATTTTCTGATTAAATCACCAGACATGCAAATCAAGATTACTCATGAAACCTGCCAATAAAACCATTAACTGGACAAGTAGAACTAAAAAAGCTGGAAAATTTTGCACAGATCAAGTTGCTATAGGCAAACATAATAAACCCCATAAAATCTTGTAGTACTGAGTAACATATATGTTACTGCAGTGGGTGGGATGATTTCTTGCCCACAATAATTTCTGTTTTGCAAAGAAAATAGTGTAAGGTTTTGCTGAGGTGGTAGATTTATGAGAGGAAATAAAAAAGGCAAAAGTATCAGGGTTCCTGTAAAAAAATTTTGGCTGGTGAGTCATGTCTTGTTCCCTTGCTGCCCTCCCTGAGACAGAAACAGGGACAGTCACCAGAAAACCCACATCAAGGAGATCCAGTATCATCCTGCCACCAGGCAGAAGGTGAAAAGTTTATAGGAATGGAGTGAACAAAGTCAAGTCCTTGCTCAGGGCGGGAGGTGAACCCTCTTCTTGCCCACCGCACCTTCCCAGCTGCATCTGTACTACAGGGATGGGGATCTGGATGGGGAAAGATCCAGATCCAATTGATGAAAAAAGAGCCATCCAATTGATGGATGACATTAAAGACATTGTCTCTGCAGCAGAGTTGTTGCCAAAGTCAGGAAAGCCCATCCCTTGTATCACAATTGCCCCCCTAGGCAAGAAAATACAGGTTATAGTTAATGTGACTCTCTTCTGAGGGGAGCAGAGTAGCAAGACACATTTCTGTTAGGGAAGTTTCTGTCTCCCTGGAGCCAGGGCTAAAGGCTTCACCAGGAAACTCCTTAGCCTGGCACAGGCTTGGTCTATTGTCCATCACCACTCTTCCATGTAGGTAAGTAATGAAACTGCAGTGTGTGGTCAAGTGTGATCAAAAAGGACTTCAGGTCTCTGGTAAGGGAATCTAGAGCAGAGGTGATTTTTTTCTCTATCTTCCCACAGACAGTGACGCTGGAAGGCACAGATGCACCCAGTCTATTAATGTATGGCCCTGTGGCTGATGTTACCACTACAATTTTCAGGTTTTAATAACGGCATGGCCTACAAGGCATCTGGTGTACTGGTGTCAGAAAGGACTCGCCTTTCTCAGAGTGGGAAAACAGTCTCTGCTCACAAGTTGCTGGAGTTCATTGACAGAACTTTAAACTGGAGTTGAGAGGAGAGAGGATATCAGGCCTGTCCATGATCAAGGCATCAGGCAGGGGAGTTGGACTATATGATCTTTGGAGGACCCTTCTAGACCAGATTATTATTTTCTTCTCTAGAGAAGGAGAGGTCTTATTGGTTATTTCAATAAATGGAAATGTTTTGGTTTAGGGCAAATTTGGGAGGAAACTTCTAAAGGGATCCTTCTAGAAAGCAGATTTAAGTGGCCCCTCTCGCAATTGGTTTGGGAAAAATTTCTTTGGAGAAAAGTGGAAAAAACCTGTTTATTTAACAAGCAAAGTATTCAGAAACATAAAAAAATTAATAATATTAAACAATAAAACAATAAAACTTCTCGCTCTTCTGAACAGATGGCAAATTTAAAAAGTTCTTTTTGTGGGGTGTAGTTCAGTTCACTCAGTCTCTTATCAGTCCCTCCAGTGCTGGAAAATGCTGTGTCCTGGCTCCAATGGGCCACAGGTGCGAGCTCCCGGTGTTTTTCTGGGTTTTTAGTCTAGAGCAGGGCCAATTAGTTGTAAGAAAAAGAAAATCCACAGTCTGGGGAACTTTTCTGCTTCAGTTAGCTATAAATAACTAACTAAAAAGCAAAGGACAACTCTCTCCTGCTGCCCATGCTGCAGACAATACACACTGAGAGAGGGAGAATGCAGGGGAGCAAGTGCAGCTTCTGATAAAAAACTGCACTCTTCTTCTTCCCCTCACCCCTTTGCTCTCCAAACCAGTCTTAAAGGTGCAGAACTTAATATCCAGCATAAACAGAACAGAGGATTTGGGATACAAGCATCAAAAAGTCACCAAAGGACATTCAATGTTATCAAGACCTCAAGAAGTAGATGAAGATCATTTAAGTTTTGTAAAACTGAAAGTCATAATTAGAAATGTACTTTTGATTGAAATAAATCAAATGACATAGATGACAATTTGATGTCTGAAAAACAGCCTGTACAAAAAGATCTAATATATTTACTTTATGGTTAAATGATATTATACTTTAAATTGTTCCACCTTATCTTTCTGAAACATTTTTTTGTGATGTCTATTTTTTCTACTGTTTTAGGTTCTGCCTTACAGATGCTAAATGGTAATATAAAGTTGTTGGGGATTGGGTTTCTTTCTTCTTTTACTCATAGAATTTTTTCCCATAAGTTGCTAGGAAACTAACTGCTAGGTACTTATGGGTGCTTATGGGTACTTAAGAAAAACAAAGTGGCTGAAGTCAGGAGAGGAGTGTAGCATCTGGCTACACTTCTTTGTCTCTGGGAGTTTCTCTCTGAGGGACAGAGATATCATGAGAATAGAGGAGAATAGAGGAAGGGAAAGGGGGGGGGGGGGCTGTTTATTTGCTGTGGGAGATGATCATGGGGAAGATCGGTCTGGGATGCCCTGGGATGAGCACTGTTGTTTAGCTCAGACAAGAGAAACAAGCTTCCAGGATCCTCTGCGTTTTCATGCAAACAGGTTTCTGCCCATCACCTGTTGTACACTCCCATTTCGAGAAAGTTCGATGTTCTCTGTTACCCCTTTGGTTTGTTATGGAAGTCCACTCCCTCTCCTCTCCCTGGGTGGCTCCCCCTGCACTCCCCACTCTTCTCCTCTCCTCAGCCAGAACAGATTGGTCTGTTCACACCCTGGCCCTCCCTCTTCCCCCCAGTTATAAACCCTGGCCCTGACCTGATGTTCGCTCTCCAGCCCTGGTTCCCTCCATCTGCAGATGTGTCGCTACCCTACTCTTTTTCCTCAATAAATCCCAGTGGATTTAACCACCTGGATTGCCCTCCTGCT
>VZRH01002466.1:617081-647160 GCA_013397555.1 Urocynchramus pylzowi
ATATTAAAACCACAACCCCCGCAAAAAAAAAAAAAAAAAAAAAAAATCATTCCAGTTATTTTAAGTCTGGTTAAAGCATCCAGCTTTCTCTGAGGTTATTTTTTTAGTGCTGTGGAGTTATGCCTACCTTACAATTTGCCTTCTTGGATCAATACAAACCCTTTGTGCCACAATTCCAAACAATAAGCTGCATTGTTTGGGCATATTGCCTTCAAACTATCTCTATGATTTCTAACTTTCTTAGCCCTTCAGTGGAAGGACAAGTAAGATAACTTAAAAGAAGAATTCCTTATGTACACAGTAACTAATTTTAATCACAAAAAACTATAGGAGAATTACTGATCTAGGCAACACAATGTATTAAAAACTTCTGACATTATGCTTTTGGTTTGATCCTCTACTTTCCATGAGTACCTGATTTGGTGTTTAGAGGCATTTGATCTTCTTTTCATGTGTTTTTCTTTTTTCTTCTCCTAATTTTCTTTCTTGTAAGCAAGCTTTTTTTTTTTTTTTTTTCTCTGAGCTAGTTTCCAGTTTATGAAATGTACTAGAATCTATCCAAATAGGATGGATACCTGAGAACAGGAGACCAATATTTCATAGAGAGGGAAGAGACATTCAATACTGGAGACCCATGGTCACTCTGTATTTATATGATATTACTGTGAAAGGACCTCTACACTGTTTAGCAGCATTATTTTAGAAAACTGGGATAATATAATATAATAGCCTAATTCAGGGTAATCAACTAGAAACCCTTCCTCTTTACAGCCTCACCAATAAAGAATAACTTTTCATCTAGCCTACCACACATGCCAAAATTGTACGGTGGTTTAGAAGTTTAGAAGTGAATTTCAGTGTGGAATGGAATTGCCTGTCCTCTAATGAGAATTCTAGAAGAGCCATAAAATCGAAGAGCTTGACTTCACATTTGGGAGTTCTCATCCAGTTTCTGCCCATATCTGAGGAAGTAAACTTGTTTTCCACAGATAGAGTCACTTGGGAGACTTTTGATTGCTTTCATTTTTATAAAATATTTTTGTTGCAGTACTGAAAATATTTTGTTAGATATTTGCTTGGCTTCACATTCAAAGGTCTGACACTTTACATTTTGTGGAAGTAAGGAAACTATAGGATGTCAGATAAAAAGGAAATTTCTAAAGTTTGAGGTTTTGTAGAGTTGTGAGTTTCCCAAAGGAAGAAGTTCTGCTTCAGAGAATTCAAGAGATGGGAATTATTTTGAATCAGCCTGTACAATTTCTGAAGATTATATGTCTGATCTGTTCTGATTCAGCCTTTTTGCTGTCTCTAATAAATACATAAATATAATGGAATTGTATAAATATATTTTTCATCAGAGCAACTGAGGTGACCTGGATGAATTCATTCCTGTCTAGATAAGTGGGAATTCTAAATCTTCAAATTTCAGCAATAAATTAGGTTGCAGAGGGACTAAAACAGCCATTTATCAAAAATCCTTTTCACACAATAAGCCCCAAACAGTTACAGGTAGATCTCTAATCAGTAAAATGCTACATTTTAAAACAATGGTGACAGAGATCAAATGCAATAGAAAAGGCTTCTCTGTCAAGGCTTGGTGTAGTTGTTTGTTTATACCAAAATCCTCTTGAGAAGGTTTTGGGTTAATGTTTAAAATGTTAAGTATATTCAAGCCTATCTCTGTGCAAGGGCCTGGGTATGCTGCAGTTTTCTTGCTGGAGACAAAAAAATAGCACAAACCCAAAATTATTTCACAGTATTTTTTATTACTGGCAAGTAAGAGTAAACAACAAATTTAATCTATTATGGTAAATTTTGAAATGCCTGTATTATATTTATGTGTGTGGTAAGAATCTCTTGGAGATAAGTACAGTGATTTAACTATTTTCTTCAGCTAAAACTACAGTTGAGACTACAATTGACACAATCTAGAGGAAATGGAAGTCAATCTTTTATAATGTTGCCACTCAAACCAGCAAAGAAAATAATATCTCCATACTCAGTGGGGATAAACCTTATTTGTCTGATTTCATTCTGGTTGGAATGGGACCAAAAGAGATGTAAAAATTTGCCCGTTTGAGGCTAGACTAGGGTTTTGAAGGAGCAGGAAGACCCTGCCAAGTAGGTTTATGCACAACACTGATGAACAGGCAAAAATCTGCAGAGGGCGGAAGACAAAAGGGCAGCAAGGGGTTCTGCAGCTTTTGCTTTGACTGATTTTTCTTTTCTCTGTCAGATAAATGAAGCTAGCATGAAGAATCTACAGAGGTGTAGCCAAAATACATTTTTTAATCTGTATTCCAAAATACTTTGTGCTTTTGAGCATTGAATTAATAATGCCTTGTTTTGAAATGTTGTTTAAAAAAAAAAAAAAAAAAAGGCAAATTTTTACTTTGCTGTACCAGAGGAAATACAAGATATGAGGTAACTTTAATTCAAATAAATTTACCTTATGGAAAGCCATTTAGAATCATTCAAGATTAGATAAAATCAGATTTAAAATAATAGCAGCTGTTCCTGAGTAAATTTTTCCTGGATATTTTCTTGGGGATAGCTGCAAAGATAAAGCAAGCCTATTTGATAGGATTTCAGTTCATCAGAAAACCAAAATAAACTTGTATTTGTGTTCCTTTTATGTCATTAGGCTTTACTGTGTGAAGATTTTTGTACTCTCTCAGTGCCTGTTCTGAATTAGTCTTCAGCCACAAGTCTTTACCACAAACTTTGACTTCAATTTACACCTGAAATACAAAAAAACCCCAAAAAAACCCCCAACAAAATAAACAAACAAAACCACCAAAAAACCCCAAAAACCAAGTTCCACAACCAGATTTGTTCTGCTTCTGATCTGAATTATAACTGTTGGCCTTTCAGGCATTGCAGTGACCTTTAGGCCATTCCTTCCTCTGGACCTGTGGTGTCTTCCCTCCCTCATACTTCTTCGTCTCCCCAGAGCAGAAGGACTACTCCTCCTGTTGCCTCTTTTCCCACTGGCTGCATCAGGCGTGTTGGCTCTGGCCTCCCTGATTAAGGCAGGAGGTTCAGTGCCCAGAGGGACACTGGAACAGTCGGCTGAATACAAGAGGAAACGAGTAGGTGTTATTTGTACCAAGCAGAGCGACACCGAGTCCGCAGGTGCGAAGGACAGCTGCTTTATTGCAAAAACCAGGCCTTTTTAAGCAGTCAGGCCTTTTTCAGTTACATAGCTTTAAATCACAACAAACAATTCAAATACCCACCATACACCATGACGTCAACAAATGATGGTTATACAACTTGTTTTTCTACCTCTAATTCAGCTGAGTCACTTTCCTGTAATCCTTTCCTACTTAGCCAAAGTAACAGGCCTGAGCCATGGCTTTACAAGGCCTTCCTTTTGTAAGGTTTGACCTATATGCAACAGTTAGTAGCTTTAAATGTATAATGATTTTTAAAGTTCTTAATATTATTTCCTGTATCAATTTTACTTATGAGTATTGTTATTATTGTAAGTTAGGTAATAGTTTCACTATTAGACAGTAAAAGCAGTCATTGGGCTGAAACAAAACCGTAATTTCACATTTATATATCTATATTTGTTCTCTTTTAGCCATAACAATATTTTGATTAATCAGAGCATAACATGATCATCTGTTTTCTTAAGTTAGTTCTTCTGACACCAAGGAGTCTGATTTACTATTACATTTACTATTACATTTGCATATTACTATTGCATTTACTATTACAAAAATTCAATCTCACAGATTCTTTTACAAAAAACCTCCACAAATTTTGTTTGGGTAAAAGTTAACTTTGATTATTCATTTAGTTTCTTCTGTTGTTATTTTCAAATAAGAGGCTGAATAATTGTAACAAGGAGTCAAGGTCCAGAGCACAGATTGGCGTCAAATATTTGTCAATAAAAACCAAATTATCATGCAGGGGTTTGAACTAACAGTCAGAAACTTCAGCTTCTGAATGAGGAAAATTTTGAGATGCTGCCAGTGTATCCCAGAGTCAAATGTAACCAGACCCATGATCATCCTGAAAAGGCCTAGTTATTCATCAGTGCTAATAAAGTAATTTTCTTCTCTTCAGGAAAATTCAGCAATCCCAACAGTGTTGATATGTGCATCTCTACATTAGCAGGCAGATGACCAACTATGTCCTGGAAATCATGGCCGCAGCACACCTTACAGACAAACACCATAAACAACAACATCCCCTCTGCCTTTTCCCTTTACCTATGCATGATGTCAAATATTATGGCATGTGCCTTTGGGCTTTGTCCCCTCCTAATTACTTGCCCATTCCTAGACAACTCTGGGGGCAGAATGGGTAAAAGAAAAAGTCTTGGCTCTGCTCAGCAGTAGCAGAAATCGTAAAATAGTAGAGTGGCTTGGATTGGAAGGGACCTTAAATCATTAATTCCTTCAGAGCATTCATCTTGTTCTTTTATCAGCTTCTACAATCCCAGCTTGCTCACAGCTCCGTCCAACCTGGCCTTGAACACTTGTGGGGATGGCACATCTACAGCATCTCTGGGTAACCTGTGCCAGGGCCTCACCACCCTCACAGGGAAGAATTTCGTATTAATATGTAATCTAAATCTACTCTCTCTCAGTTTGAAGCCATTCCCCCTTATCCTTTCACTCAAGGCTCCCTTGTAAAAAGTCTGTTTCCATCTTTCTTGTGGGCTCCCTTCAGGTACTGGAGGGCCACACTTAGTCCAAAGCCTAGAATTTTGGCAAGTTAGTAAGACTGCTTTAGCCACAAATACGAACCTCCACACAATGTAGGATGATGTGAAAGAAGTTAATTCCAACTCAGCCAGACCCAATACACAACATCAGGTTTCAAAAGAAAATAAATGGTGCATTGCTAACAACTCCCCATGACAATCCTGGATGCATAAAAGCCTGAGAAAGTCAATTGATTTCCTCATTCAGGCCATTGGTCTTTCACACCAAGTAATAATGTTCTGGTACCATGGTAGTATCAAATGTAGACTTTAAAGTTTACACTGCTTTTCTGTGATAAGGCAAATGTTTAAGCTATTCGCATACACTGTAAGAATTATATGAGGAAACCTGCTTGGAAAAGCTTATATCCTCCTCAAAGTCTGTAATGAGGATAGTGGCTTTATAGTGATCATGGCTTCTGGTAATGCAATTTCTCTAAATGCTTGAAAGTATCTTGCATGCTAAGCTTATTAACTTTTATATAAGTTTTATTTTGATGTTTAGTTTTATTGCAATTTCACCAATGGACTATACAGCATTTAAGAATGCTGAAGCCTGATGTTCTGTCCTTTAACACTTCGAAAAAATTGATTTTGTGTTCCTGAAACATTCAAAGTACCAGATAAGAAATTACATAATGTGTGCATCAAGAAATATGGATGGATTTCAGGAATGGTCTTCAAACAAACCCAAGCCTGCCTAAGAATTTAATACTGCAATTACATTTATTTAGCTACAAAGAACTTAACAGAACTAGACTTTGTTGTTGCTGTTTTGGGGGGGTTTGGGGATGTTTTGAAGTTACGCCTTCTCACACACATAACAATTTTCACTGAAGTGGAAAGCATTCCTAAGTGACTTGTGAGATGGACAGTTCTGTTGCCTTCAAGCTGCATAATATGGTCTAGCATTAAATTCTGGAGGCAGTGTGTACTTATTTGAAGAATTGCCTGTCTCTCATCCCTAGATATCTCATCAGAACTCACTCCATTGCTCATGCCCTGCAGGCAGAGGAGAATAACCACAAGCCTTTTCTACTAATTTTTTTTTTTTTTTTATCCAAAGGCAATAGGTTTTATTATAATATGATTTTAGAAGCTCTTAAAATCACCACAAAATACAAATTTCTATGAACCGAATTGCTCAGAAACACTGATCATCTCAAATAAAATTGCAATATCTTTTCCTCAGTCACCAGCCTCAGTTGCTTAAGACATAACATTAAAATACTTTCAATTGTATTATATACTAGATAACAATATAAATACTGCCCTTAAAAATGGTAAGGAGAAAATGGCTTCAAAAGTTCTGAGAAATATATTGGTCTTTGCCCACTGTAGAAAGTCTTGAAATTAGAGCACAAAAGCTTAAACATAATACAGGATTTTATTGAAACCTAAGGTAAAGATGATGAAAACAGAAGTGGTAGTACATCTGGATATTTGAAAATGTCTGACAATAGATCTAAGTATGGTGTGTATAAATCATATTTTGAGGAAGATGTAATTAGAAAATTCTGCAGTTAAAAAGGGGAAATATTTTAGCCATAAATCAATAGAAAGCTATATGTACTAACTGAGGAATCTCTGGTTATTTAATGCCATTTATTAAAGGAAAATTAAAAAAAAGAAAAAAAAGAAAAACAAAGAGAAGAAAGGAAGCCTTATCTTCATGAATCAAACCTGTAATCAGTAGACAAGACAACTATGAAAAAAGCTTCAGCGTATTCCATGCCACAATAAAAGAAGAATATCCTGGCAGGGATTCTGCATCTCAGAAATGCCTAATCAAACACAGAGGTTTCTGTGCTGGTAGTAGTCAACTGTGTAATTGAATACACATTTAAGAGAGAAACCAATTACCCTTTATGATCCCTCTTCCTGATCTCCCCATGAAGTTTAAAGCTGAACACGTTGATCCAGTTGCTGGAAAGGCTTCCAGCACAAGCTCTTGCTGTCAGTCCATGGCTGAACAAGAGGTTGTAGGGCATTCATTTCCCACTGATTCCTGCAAACCTGGAAAACTCATGCATGTAAAAACAGAACAAATTCTTAAAAATACGAATTTTGCTCTACATATCAAATGCAAAATCAGGATTCTCATCACCACTTCAGAATATGTATATGGAAAGATAAATATAAATGTTGAGTTGGATTTTGAGAAATTAGAAGCTGTTTCTTAAGAATTTTATTATGTGTGATATTCCATGCAATTGTTGCATTGTGGATAATGCAAATGTTTTTATTATCATTTTAATGCAAATGTTTTTATTATCATTTTTAAAAAGGTTTTATATTTATGGAAACATATTTGTGTATTTCAGCAAAATTACTCATGACTAGTAATTTTTTAAAAATTTTAAGAAGAGATACCCAACATCAGGAGCTTTATCAAAGAGCCAGTGGCAATAATGAAATGAGGCAGGTTCAGGGGTGTGCAGCTTGGTTGGACTCATGACAGTAATATGAACAGATTATATGGAAGAAGGGACTGATTGCTCTGAATCAATTTTGATAATGTAACAATGTCCTAACTAAAAGATATTAATACAAGTAAATAACTTTATTTGCATCTGTCTTCTTAGAGATGTCTCAATATTTTTTCCTCAGTCAAATGTTCCAGGATCCTGCAAATTGAGTGTGGTTCTATTAGACTATTTGAATAAAATGTTTGTTGCCAGGTAACTGCAGTTTGAAGGCCATTTAGTGAGAATTGGCATTGGGAACTAGGACCACCAAAAGTGCAGGCACGAAAAGATAATTTATGTTTTAAAAGTCTAAGTACAGAATGAGACCACTGTTCCCACGGTTGTAAACACCAACCAGTAAAACACAACCAGTAAAAGTTTATTCATCATTAAAGCTCACTACTAATCACTGTGGGAATGTAACCTTGACAGCTTAGTAGAATAATATTTAAAATAATATTTAGTAAATATTTACTAATTTAATGTGCATAGAAATGTGTGTGATGAACAGTATGGGTGAAGATGTGTGTTATAGACAAGACTATGATGAGAACAAGGAGCTGCTGCTGAAATAGGAATGTGGCCACTGTTCAGATCTCCAGATATCCTGAACTATATACACGTGTACCTGCATTTTATTGTTGTTAAAAAGAAATTTTCATTTCTTGTCTTTGACCCAATGTTCATTGCATTTGTCCTCGAACACCACCCTCAAAACTTGGTTATAATCTAGATGCAAGATATGAATATAAACATATATGAATAGATATTTAAACCATCCTAATATGAATTATAATGCCACATTACCACATTATACAATTTTATATAATTTTTGTGTGTGTGTGTGTGTGTGTGCATGTGCACACGCACGTGTGTGTAAAATTATTTTGCTTTTATACATACATCTATGCATGTAATGATGCCACAGGTTACCATGCTAGGGTAGAGGAAAAGAAGGAAGGAGAATACCAGGACAGTAATAATTGACTACATCCCATTGGGCAGACAAGGTTTCAGTGAAATTCTTCATTGCTTTTTTTGTCATTCTTTCTCTTTTTTCCCAAATCAGTATTTTAACTCTTTCCAGCCTGAAATTTCTCTCAGTTCTTTCCAAAAGCTCTAAGAAGGAGGCACTGTCTGTTATATCAGTGTGAATGACCTGGAAAATATTCAAGCTTAGGCTGTAGCTGATTCTGTATTTTCAATTTTTCACAGCTGACTTAGGGAGAGGATAACTTACTCCTCACTCCAAAAAAGTCTGCTTCTGCTGCACCATCCTCACAGGTGTGATTCAGCACTTTTCCCCAACAGAGCTCAGACTCACCTCTCAGGGTATTGTGCCCATGAGGCCATTTGGAGAGGAGGATGCACAGCCTGTAGACACTAAGGGGTGAGTCTATGAGCAGCTGGTTCTGGTGGCATTTGAAGCACTGAGGAATCAGAAGGATTTTGTTTCAAGATGAAACTCATCAGTTAAACAATGAGAAGGACTAGATGAAGCAGCAGAGAGCCTGATATTCAGAAATGTTTAGTACAGGGAGTCTCACAGAGGTTTAAATGAAGTAGTTATTATATCAGGAAAGCTGACAGATATGGCCATCCAGGAAGTACCAGCAACCAGGAAAGGTGACAGTCCCAAAGTAGCACAGAAAGGAAGCAGTGGACAAGGACCATAAAACATCTGGCATCCTATTTTACAGTGCTTACTCTGAGTTTTGTAATTGTGGAAGTACAGTATTACAAAAGTTGTGTCAAGAAGGATAATATTTGTGGAGGTAATCTATGTATACCCGTGGCCTTTTGAATATTATCTATACTTGGCCCTTTGAACACTAGCAAGAAGAAACCCACAAAGAAATCCAAATGCAGCTGTTCTGTAGATCCCATTCTCAGAAAAAGTATTCAAAGGAAATAACCCACATGTTAACAATAGGGTGTAAGTCTTGCTCAGCAAGTTCCTAGAGCCAATTAGCAAGATTTCCATTATATTTGGATGTAGTTTAATTAAATTATGCAAAAAGAACAATGAGCTGTCTCCAAGAATTAATAGATCACTTTTACTCATTCTTTCAAAGTGTAGCCAGTGTTATCCTCACATGCACATATAGCTATTGCAATGCCACTCTCTGAATATTACCTTTTCATACACAGCTCATAAATCACAGGAAACTACTGATAACTCCTCCTACAGTACTTAATGCTATGCACTGGAAGTTAATTAAGGAAGTCCATTCAAAATGTTTAATTGTTTAAATATAAATTACATTTTGTGCACTATAACCATTGTAAGTCTTCTATTCCATCTGTTCTTTCCTCTTAGTTTTTGCTCCAAATTAGAAATCTGCTGACACATTGCTTTTCACAAAGCATCTGCCTTTACCCTTCTACTGAAATGGTCCTCAAATATTTGCTGAGCTAACTGTAGCTTGACAAAAGCTCAGATACATCAGAATTGAAAGCTTTTACTCTATTTTGTACGCTAGGATGATGCACAGAATATAATTTGTTGGTTTGACAAATACCTTTTTCCTAACTTCAGTAAATCATAATATTTCCCAGAACATCAATTCCTCCCTTATAGACTGACTCTAACATATTCCTTTCTCTTCCCCGTTTGCTGTAATAGAAGTATTAGTAGAAACTATTTTTTGCTGTTCTCATACAAATGCAGTCCACCCTGGCCTTTCCCAGACCTCTTAGTGCTACTGCATTCAGAAAACAGCATGACTTGTTATTTGAATGTCAAATTTAATTTAATTCAGCATTTCTCTTTATGAAGTAGTCAGTAAAATGTTTTGCAATCAAGTTAGATTAAATTATTCAATACAAGAGGAGACAAAATTAGAGATCAATTTTTAAATTTTAGTTATATTTTGGAATTCACCACTATATTGTGGAGAAATGTAATTTAATTGTCGTGTTTTATCATGTTTGAGTTTGGAGGGGAAAGGAAAACAGAGAAGATATCTCCAAGTAAGGATGGTTGAGTACTTATATGTTTGAAGAAAACACTTTATTTAGAAAACACAAAACAAAAAAACATGGTGTTAATGTTCTGGGGATTTTTTTAAATTAAGGATTTTAAACTTTATTTTTTTAAATGACAGAAATTAGTTCCAAAACTTCTGATATCAATAATAAAGTAAGAAAATAACTATTTACAGAGATCCATTAATCAAAAATTAAAGAAAAAAATCCAGAAATATTTTTTTCAAAAATCTTGTGGGATCCAGGACCTTCATGATAGCTCTTAGCTCTTAATAATTATGGGTATTTGTTCTGAACGCTAGGATTGTAGAATGTTCATTCAAAATTGAAAGTGAGGGGGTAAAAAAGAAATGTTTTTAAAAAGATGTCCTCCTTCTAGAATTTGTACATCAAATTAATCTTTGAGTTTTCTTTGGTTCAGAATGCCAGGCAGTATGAAAGATTCAGTCTGTGGCTTCTATATTTCACATTACAGTCATTTTTATGTATCAAGCCTTTTTGCTAGACATTTATTTATTAGTACACAAGATGCGTTCTTTTCTGTTGGAATTTTCAAAAGCACTCAGCACTGGTTTTTATCAGTTCTGAAAGGTCTTCCATAAGTACATGCAGCTGAATTTCATAACAACTTGTGGCTTTTTCCCATTCCCTGTTCTCTTCAATGCCAATGTCAAGTTCCACATAATATAGGTAATTAGTTTTGTTAAAACAAACAAATTATGTTAAAAAGGTTAAAATACTGAGGTTTTTGTTGTTGTTTCTTGGGTTTTTCTGGATTTGGGATTTTTGGTGTGTTTTGTTTTGTTTTGTTTAAGTGTATGCTTTATTATAGCAGCAAAGTTCCTAGTAAAATACCAGACATTGATCAACATGAAAAAATCACCATATGCAGATGTTTATTGCCAGCTGTGAACATCTTCATTATTCTGATGCAACAAGTTTCTGATCCACGTGACAGAGAATATGTTGTCAAAAAGTGTCTCTCCAAGTCCCATGGACAGAACAGTGCTAGACTAAACTACAGCCAGTTTCAAATGATTAAGTGTTTATCTGTAATTCCTCTCTATAATGTCAAAAAATGCTTTGCAGAACCTAATGGCATGGGCTGCTTTAAAGAGTTTCCCTACTAGCCTTATTTGAAATATTCACCATTAAACTTACCGAAATAAATATGTGTATAAATTGGAGCTATTAGTTTCAGGGTTTTTTTGAACAGAAAGATCATTTAAATGAATAATAACAAAAGGTAGAAACCCAGCCTCTCCGTCTCTCATTCAATTCCTGTTGAAGAGAGTAATTTACATGACAGGTCAGCAGTCTTTAAATTCCCCCTAGTAAATTAGGGGAATAAAAGAAGCTGTATCTGAAGATGTGCATAAAAACTATGTGTACATAAGGCAGAGAAATCTAGAACTGGATAGAGATGGGGGACACTGGTGTCAGCCTAACCATACCAAATTATTTTAATGAGTTTTTATTGAATTTCACAACATATTTTAAGGGGAAAAGAATAAAAACAAAGCTCCATTAAAAAAAAAAAACTTCTACTCCATGGCAACACTGCTGCTCAAGCTGAGCCATGGGATGACCCCCAGCACCAGAGAGCTGTTCTGATTTCAGTGACCTGTTTCAGTTCTGGCAAGAGGGGCTGTTTTACAGTCCAGCTGCAGAATGCACTAATGAAACAAGTGGTAAGGACAGTTGAGCCTTAAGCTCAGAATCACTAGTGGAAACTTTGAGCCTGTCTGCAGGGCTTATAAAGTGGATTTTTAGATACAGAGAGTGCTTTATTATAGCTCTAATGTTACAAGACCGAGTTATCTTGTTACTCTTTCCAAAATCACCTTCCAGACATACAGAATGTGATTTTCATCAGTCTTTCTGGGCTCACCTTAACCTTTCTAAAAAGCACATTTTCTGCTGCCTGGTAATAGGAATTAACAACATATCCACCTGCACAAAACTGAAACATGGCCTAAAGACATTATAAATTTAATAATCTCATCTTTGAAATCACCTCATCCCCTTTACTTGACATGATCCCAGAAGTCATCTCTTTCAGTTCCCCCATCTCCCTCCATAGACACACATGTAGACATACATAGACAAGTCTCTGTACAGGAAGAGTCAGTAAGCAGAAGCTTATTCTAAATGCAGAATTAGAGGTTCAATCTGGCAGAGACGGATGATTGGAGTTGCCATGTGATATGAACGTGGAAAAAGGATTTTTGGCTGGCATCTGCCTGAATAACCTGATTAAATGGCTGCTGTGAAGTAGCAATGATTTCTGAATTTTGAATAGACTTTGGACTAGGGTTAAGATTTTTAGAGTTGTTTTCTTTTTTCCTTGGTTGGTTGGGGGGCAGGGGGTTGTGAGTTTTTTGGGGGTTTTGTTTGTTTGCATGAGATTTTTTGTTTTCTGTTTGGTTGTGGATTTTTTTTTTTGTTAGTTGGTTGGTTGGTTGTTTTATCAGGAGTTAACACACTAGGTTTAAACCTGATGCTCCAGAGTTCACAGGTTTTAAGAGTTTAACATTTGAGCCTGCCCAAGCTGTTGAGTATTTACTATTTCAGGATCAAGTCCAGCACTAGAAGTTGGAATTCATGGTGTTTCAAAGGTAAGAGTTTACTTGGAAGAGCTTTTGGGCTGTCTGTACAGGTTGGTGCTTGGAAAGTGCTGTCACTGTTGGTATATGTTGTATGTTGGCCATAAGGAGATGTACCGCATAAAGTAGCTTTAAAACATACAAGAAATAGTCAGTTTATAGTCTTTGGACAGATTGAGCTAGAGCTAATATTTCCAAGGAGACATAATTTTGAAAGCATTCTGAAGGGCTTTGGTTAAAAATTCCATTTTGAAAACAATCTGGTGCAAATTGGATTAGAGACCAGAGTTCCAGCATTGTCCTTTTTATTTTGTTATGTAATGAGACCATCTATAATTTTCTACAAGGTGCCTGTAAATCTTTGCTCAATGTAGAAAACAAAACAAAAAATAAAGCATAAAAACTTATCTGTGGATACGCTTGATCCTGCACAATAATACATGTTCAAGTTTTTTATATAAATAAAAATCCATAGAAAGCCTGAGAACCTGCAGTCTTTTGAAGTATTTGATTTACTATCGCAATCTGGGTAACTGATTGACAATAAGAATGCAGGAAAATAAATTACAAGATGAGAGGAAAGCACACCAGTAGAAACAAGGGAAGTGCTGATTTGGGAGCTGATTAATAGGAATTTTCCCAGTATCTCCCTCTGCAATTCAAAGAGCAATGTTGCATTACACCCTGAGAGCCTCTTTGGCTGCTCAGCATGAGAGTCTAATAGCAAAACAGGAGGTAGTTTACAAAGGACAAACTGGAGAGCCAATCAGACTTGGCACAATTCCTCCAGCATTTAGCATTTCGAAACACAAAAAGGGCTTTAGAGATCAGGGAATCCACTCTCAGCTAACTGATGCTATGGACACAAAGATGCCATATTCACCACAATAATTCCCAAAGTGAAATTTCTTAGGACCTCATATCTTTAGACAACTGAGAGCAATTCATACTTTCTGAATTAAGATATTATTGAGTTTTTTCACTAGAAATACACAAGTTATGAAACAGCAATAACCACAGTGTCTGCTGCATATTTGTTACAGTACAGAACAAGGTTTATCAGGATGTACAGCTGACGAACAAAAGAACTTGTTTGGGTTTCAGACAGGTAGATATATTTTGAAGATATAGTTTTTAAATAAATAACTTCCACAATGAAGCTCTGGAAAAGTTAGGTCAAGTTGTGAGGAAATAAATGTGTAACTAAACAAAGTTCAGTAATATTTTAAAATAGCATTGGACTTCCCTAGGACTAGCCCCTGATTTGACTTAATTTTCATCAACTGATTTTGGGGGAAAAAAACTTTGGATTAAAAATGTATTTGATGTAGTTAGATCATAGTATAAATATTTTCATCCAGATATCTATAATGAACTTCTCTTTTTGTCTGTTACAATAAAGGAACATTTTTCTCCTTTCCTTATTTTCACTAGTTGAAAATATTGCACTGTGATTTTAGTGGCATCATTTTAATGGTCTGTGCTAGCTAAGCCCTCCATACTACAAGTACTCATTCTATTAGAATAGTTTTGGGACAAGACCAGAAAAAACAGATTAAATTTAATTAAAAGAAAAAACCCTCCAGTTTTCACTTTGAAAATGTTACTATTATTAATTAATACTCTGGACTATAGAAAATTTCTGTAACATGAAAAAACCCTTCACATCCAATATTACTGATGTTAAAGTACAGATTTATGTCAGGGAAAAAGAAAATATTTTCTTCAGCTGGGTTAAGTTTTCATTATATTTTTTAGCTTCATAAATAAAATTTCTTGATCAAAACTGATTCAAGAAATAGTATTTTCTCAGCTCATTTTTGCTATCATAAATGAAAACAAATCACATTTTTGTAATGTTTAATATTTTGATACTGAAATCTAAGAAGCAAAATAATATAGACATGAAATATCACCTCTACAATCAATCTATAGCTATCTGCTACATACAAATTTAGCCTGATAGAAAATGTTGAACTTTAAGGACAGAGATGTCTTGTACAGTGTTTCTTGCGTTGCATGGAAATTCCAGCCTGGTGGACTCCAACAGCAGTAGGATCAGGTGAATACTCAGTACAGCAGTTTAAATTATGCAACACAAGTTCAGCACCAGTGTTTTAGATGGTGGAATAGAACTGCAGTGGGTAGATGTCAGAAAACTAATAGGCCACAGTATTAAGATATTAGGCTGCTTAATAAGGATTGTCTTTCTCAATCCTCCTTTTCCTATTAGAAACAGCTATTGCTGAAATGGGATTCACTTTCAGATGTTTCTGATTGTGTTCAGCATAATGTTCCCTGTTAACTCACACTGATCTGATGTGAACTGATGTTCTCTGCAGGAGTTCTCAGTTTTTCCAAACCACAGCGCTGGGGTATTTTCCTGTCTTTCTAATGCTGTAATTTTGCTTTATTTTAAAATGAATGCTACATGTACTGATCTTGGATGAGGAGTCAAGCAATGCTTTATTCTAAAAACATTTTGCCTACATCAATCGCTGATCTTTTGCAATTTATGATTTGGCTGTGTGCTCAGAATGTTTTGCTAAGTAGATATGGAATAAAATAGACAATAATGAGGTTTCATCTGTACTGGAAACAGTGCAATACATTTTACTTTAGAGAATTCCCACTACACAAAGCTGGGTGCTTTCTTAACATGCACAATAAATTGCACATAAGGAATGTGGCCTGAGATGCCTCCGTTCCACTTCTTTCCCCTTTGAGGGGTGGAAGGACGAAACCTCAGCATGTGTATTTTTCAGTTTTAAAAAGTAATAGAGTTCCACGTCTTCGGCAGCTGAAAAATGAAGTGTTATTAGTTCCTGGCAGTAACTTGTGGCTTGAACAACCTGTTCTATTCGCTTCTGCAGAATCTCTGGGTTGAAGTGGAGAGTTCTTCTAGTGTATGTTCTAGTGTGGAATAATGTGGAATAGTGTCAAATATCTCAGAAAAATCATCTCAATGGCCTAGGATGTCATTCCTTATTTGGACAGTCTTGCCTGCCTATAAGCCCTGATATCATGGAAATTAATTTTTTTTTTTCTTTTCAGTTTTGAGCAGTTCTTAATGTTTGTTGTGTCTCTGTGAGTATCTATAGTGCAGGACAAAGGGGTTGGTTTTCAAATTCTTTGTCTTGGAGGTGCACTAATCATTGCCCATCCCATTTTAACACATGACTTAAAACCAGCTGAGCAGGCAGGAAAGAGCTACAGTGTGCCCAAGAAGTTACCTGGACTGAAAAATCTGGGGCTGTGGAACATGAATAAAAGTTGCCTTCTCCATAATAAAACCGTGAATATCTACAGACACAAGTCAAAGATAGTAGTGTGAAGTTTCTTGTTGTCCAGACACATAGAAAGAATTGATTTTGTTGGGAGCTTTACGCATGAAGGATCTGAATCTGGGAAATGACAAGCACTTATAACTCAATGTGAAGCCAATAAGTCTTGTGAGTGCTCAGTTGGCATTTCAGCTATTCATTTCAGCTGCTCAGCAGTGTAAGGTGAACACATGATCCTGAAAGTCTGTACACTAATGTGACTTTATTGATTGAAAGCAACTTCTCTGAGTGAGACAAATAGGATTTGTCTTTTAGTTCCTAATTTCACGCTGTAGACAGCATAATATTCTGCAAAACGAATCTTTGTAACATGTCTGTCTTTCTGATCCTCTTATCCTGCCATTTCTGGTTTTCAGTCAACAAAAGAAACATCAAAACTACTCTTTTCTATGCCTTTTTGATGCTTAGATTGTTCATTATTTCCATCAAAGTAACCCAAAAGACAGGCATTTTCTTTCAAGCAGAGCTTGACCATCACAGTTTTCCTGAATGGGCTTATTTCACTGACTCTTAAACACAGTTTCTGTTTTAAAAAGAGAAATGCTGTCTCTGTGGAAGGAAACTACAAGGGAGGTTTTCCTTCCCAGTGGTAAAATGTAATCCAAGAGTCTTTGTAGTAACATAAATCTCTTTTGCATGTCAAGTGCAATACCACTGAAGCACTCCAGAACCTAATCGTTGTGCAATGCCAGATCTTTGTTACTTCTGAGTATGTGTAGAAAGATTTTTTTTTTATGGTACTTTCAACCTAAAAGTAATCTTAAAAAAAAAAAAAATCTTCTAATGAGTTAAATAAATGTTATAATTTTTAAGTACAGAACAGTTTATATTTTTCAAATTCACCAGGGCAATTAAGATGACATTAAATTTTTCCAAGTGCTATAATATGAGTGGCAGTTTCTCATACATACCAAGTGAATTTAATTGACACATATTTCTACTGAAATTGCTGAAACTGTCAATTGCTATGCTTTATACATATGTGACAGTGATTAGAAAATTAACATCATTATGTTATTTCTAGTGATGGCCTATCTCACAACAGGATATATATGGACCTTTTTTACATTTATGGGACTTTTCTAAAATTATAAAAATTAGTGAAACAACATTCATATTTGTCAAATGTTCTAGTCTTTTTTGTTATCCTTAGATATGGCCAAGACAGATTGGAATTTAAATGCAGGTCTAAAAAAGTATTCACTTCCAAAGGGCACTGCAATGAAGAAACAGCTAATATTATATCATATCCATCATATCCACTTCATGCAAAATCACAGCACCAAGATCTCTCACTGGTTGTAATTTGCCTTCACAAGGCTGCTCTCCCTCCTCTGAAAAGAAACCACAAAACCCAACCAAATAAATAGAACCAAAAGCAAATTAAAAAAACAAAGCAATGAGCTAAAGTACATAATAACACTAATTTGGAAAGTTGTCTATGGACCCAGATCAGTTTCTACAGTCTTTAATGAGTTTTGAAGTAAAATCATGTGACAAGATTTTTCAGCATTAAGATTTGGGAGAAACAAGTGAGTGTATACTCTGTGAATAGAGTGTACCTGTGCAATCAAAATTTTGTGTGTGCATCTTAAAGATTTAATTGATGTTGTATTATATTACTTGAGTTTCCCTTTCCTTACACTAACAACAGGAGAATGCCAAAGTGTGGTGGATTAGGATACTTAAACATGTGCTGGATTAGATAAGTAAATGTGTGAAGTGAAACACATCTCTCTGACATGTATGTTGTGGGTAGAATTTGTCAAAAACCCTTCCCTAAAATTTTAAAATGCCTAATGTCAGAGGGAATAAACTATTAAGCAGATTAACTGGTACAAATCCTGCTCCGTTATTCATCTGGGACATGGGCTTTTCAGACTCTCAGGGTACAGGTTGCATCCCTCCTGCTTTGCATATGTAACAGAGCTTTCCATGCTCATGTTCACTTTACCGTCACTGAGACAGCAGCTTTCAAAACAGTTAGTGAGGATAGGTGGAAAAACACCTTGTAAGTTTTTAAATACCCTGGCAAACATATATGTGAAATCCAGTCTCTGAAGCTACATATTCACTAATAAAATGTTTTGTTCTTTGTAGTGCTGAGTCAGACAAAGCTCAAAGTCCTGTCTCTATACAATTAAACTCCCCTAACTTCTGAAATAGAATGTTCACATCAGGATTTCCAGTGACAAAACCTCCATTGCTCATGCATTGACTCCTTGAAAGTACCTGCAGGTTGTTGTTTCAGAGGCTTTTGGATTACAAGGGCTAAAACTATAATGGGAAGATGTTAATATGTTAACAACACATTTTTTGATTTACAAGTGTGGTCACTATTTACAAGAACGTCCAGTATCCTGTTTTTTAGGGTTTTATCAGGGCAAAAATAAAATAGTTGAAAACTTTCAGCATAAGAGAGAAATGGTGTATGTGCATCATCAGCTCAAATTTTTTCCATCTACCCAATTCAGCTGACAGACCAGGTCTCTGATCAGAGCATTTCTAGCTAAAAATTATGTTTTTGAAACACACTATTAACCTTGGGAAACCTTATGTTCCCATTATGTCTCCCAAATCCATCCATGTTACCAATCAAATTGTACAACCTTTTCACCACATTAATTACTATTTATTTATACAAACAAACTGGTTAGTTCTTCCTGACACTGCATTTTGTTTGCCTCATTCTGTTTTGGAGATGCTGGTGTCTCTTTGAAATTACTCAGACAATAATTATCATTCTGCTTGGCAAAGCCATAATCAGGTCTTCCCTTCCTGTGAAGGAATACTTCCTTCCAACTGAAATAAAAAATACCCAAGTCCACAGCAAATATTTTCTTAGGTTTGAAATTAATCACATTTTCACTAACTTGTAAAAAGCAGTGAAAAAAATTGGAATTATAGCATGGAGTTTATTGCTGAATTTGAAATCCAGCATTACCAATCATTCTTAAGTGATAAGTAGCAGAGTGCTGCTATATAACAAGTTTCTGATGTTTTTAGAGATATACCAGGACATCAGCCCATGTGAAGCTGGCACAGGATTACTTTTCCAGTACAAAAGAAGTAAGAAGATATTTCTGTAAAGCTATTCTGGTAACTCATCAGGAAAAAAAGAGTTGTAAGTGATCTCAAGACTGAGGTCTGTGGCAAAGATTAAATGTCACATACTGAGATTTTATTGACTCATTTTCTGCCAACTCTGCTTAAAGGAATGGCTTTCAAGGCAAGACTGAATGGACAGTTACTCACAAGTTTCTCAGTCTCTTAGGATTCTAACAATGGCATTTATATTTCATAAAACCTACTTACATAAAGTAATAGCCACAGGCAAGTTTTCTTTGTGAGCAAAATATGATTTCTATTGTTACATTCTTGCTGGAAATGACCTCTTCTTGGGAGGAACTACCAAACTCAGAGGTATGTTTTCTTTGCTTTATGCTAGTTTTCATTTTTTTTTCTTACAAAGCTGTTTATTCTTGTGCCTTTACAGCGTTAAGGGATGGTTACTGTGCAAGGCTTTCTTTAGCTCTTACTGATAACAATGTCAACATTAAAATGTTTCTAGTAGAGTTAGACTCCTTCCAGTTATTGTGCTGTACAAATGGGTCTGAGCCTGTCTAACTTTCAGCCTTCTGGTTACGTGCCACCTGCTGAGCATCAGAGGTCTACAACTTCTGAGATGCATTTATGGATCAACTGGCACTCAGACCCTAGCCTTGGAAGTATTGAGAGGTTAAATTCCAGTAAGGAATTTAAATGTTGAAGCACCTAGGGGTTAAGGATCCCCTTACAAAAACCCCCCTTACAGATTACAGAATTGGGATATATTTATTGTGAACATTTTCAATATGTTTGAGAATGGCTGTCTTTCTCTCTGGGTGTTTAATTAGCATAGGACAAGCTGTCTTTGACATAGAAAAGAAGCCTTTTATTAGACTGTGGACAAAGGTAACTTCTCTAACAGGTGAGGCAAGACACTTTCACTACAGCTCTGGTTGAAAATCACTTCTTAGAGAAGGTCCTTTCTACTTACTATGAAGTAAATCTAGGCAAAGGAGTGAATCCTATTCACGTTATGAGTAGTTATTCACGTTGTGAATAGTTTCTTAAAACGATGTTATGCTTTTGCATTTCTTACGTTAATATCTAATTACTGAATAAGCTTAATAAATTCCAGAAATAATAAATAAAGCACAGTATTGAACAATATATTTTTAGTTTTAACTTGTCACAATAACAAAACACTGCTTAGCATTGCATGGGGTAGGGTAGTCTTGCTACTGATGCACACAGATAAAAGTAATTTTGATACAATATTTAATTGTCTTAACTCCACTGTAGTAGAGTATTTGCTATCCAAAAATATCATAGAATCATAAGATAATAGAGTGGTTTGGGTTGGAAGGGATTTTAAAGGTCATTTTGTTCCAACCCTCTGCCATGGGTGGGGACACCTCCCACTAGACCAGGTTGCTCAGAGCCCCATCCAACCTGGCCTTGAACTCTTCCAGGGGCAGCCACAGCTTGTCTGAGCAACCTGCATCGGTGCCTGTCCACCCTCACAGGGAAGAATTTTTTCCATATATCTAACATAAACTTACTCTGAGTTTGAAGCCATTCCCCCTTGTACAGACCCTCATAAATAGTCTCTCTCCATCTTTCCTATGAACTCCCTTTAGGCACTGGAAGGGCACAGAAGGCCACAATTAGGTCACCCCAAAGCCTGCTCTTTTCCAGGCTGAACAATCCCAGTTCTCTCAGGCTTTCCTCACAGCAGAGCTGCTCCAGCCCTCTGATCACCTTGCTGCCTCCTCTGGCCTGGCTCCAACAAATCCCTGTCCTTCCTGTGCTGGGACCCCAGAGCTGGATGCAGCCCTGCAGGTGGGGTCTCAGCAGAGCGGGGCAGAGGGGCAGAATCCCCTCCCTGCCCTGCTGCCCACGGGGCTTTGGGTGCAGCCCAGCCACGGGGGGTTCTGGGATTTGAATGTGCCATACAGTTCAGTCCTAAAACTCCCAAGGAGAATTATTTGCTTAGACCAACACCTCACAAGTTCTCAGGGCTCTGGTTTGTCTCAGAAAAAGAGCAGACTTGCATTTCTTTAATATGTAGATGGAGCATATGAGGCTCCCCTTTGCAAAACTCTGCCTAGACATAACCATTGATAATCACGAATTCCATGACACATGTGAGATTTAAGGACAATATTTGCAGTAATGTATGTGGAAAAGCCAAGTATTGAGGAAGCCAGGTTTTGAAGTCAATTTTTAAGTGCTCAGAACTTACTAAGGTAGCAGTCTAATTTTAGCCAAACTGAAAGGATTTGACAATCTACATTTGTTAAAGCCTAGAAGTAATTTGTAGATAAAGGAATTAATTGCAGCTCAAACCACTTATTTAATTTCATAAGCCCATGCTGTTTTACTGTCATAACTTCTGGCTCAGAAGGAGAAAGGTCTCATGTAGATGCAGACAGAGAAAATGCAGAAATTTTTACTGTAAACTGAATTAGATACATGGTTATAAACATTGCTTTCTGTCTTTTTCTCAACCACAAAAGTTAAGCCTGACTGACTTTGTGGAAACCATGTAAATAGAAAAATTTAAAATCTTCCTATTCTAGTAATTGGCTAAGTCTCTTTTTCTTCATGAGGAAAACCACTGATTTATATTTCTCATTAAAGTAAAACAAACAAACAAACAAAAATCACAAAGTATATAATTTGTGGAGCCCAAGATTGCACAGAATTCTTGAGGAGGCTGCACCAGGGCTGAGTACAGTGGGCCAATCACTTCTCTCAACTGTGCTTATATGTACCCCAAGATAGCTTGGCCCTTTTGGCCACCAGGAAATATTTTTAGCTCATATTGAACTTATCACCAGCCCAAACCCCCAGATGGATTCTGAGGATTGCAGTCCAGCCTTTTGTCCCTCACCATTGCCATAACCCAGGATTACACGATTCCATGTGCAGAATCCAGCATTTCTACTTAAAATTTCATATTGCTGGGGATTGCCCAGCACTTCTATTTATCAAAGTCTCTGTAAGGACTCCCTACCCTTGAGGGACGAACAGCTCCTCCTAATTTAGTGCTGTTGGCAAATGTCCTTAGTGTGCCCTCAACTTCTGTGTCCAGGCTTTGATAAAAAACATTGAAGATATGTTCTTTTGCCTTTCTTAAAGGACAGAGCAGTAATTTGTCTGCAATGTGTCCATTCTTTGTCTTTTTGCTTGCTTGACTCTAACGCCCAAGATCTCCCCCTCCAAAATATCTGTCAAAATCTAGATTGAAATACAGCTTAACTTCAAAAATGTTGAATCTCTGTTAGAACTGATAGATTTATGTTTTAGTGTGTCCTTCATCCCACTCCTAAGGAATAAAAGAAAAAAGAAATTGGGTTAAGAGAAATTCTTTAAAAACCATCATTACTGAGCTATTAAGGGACAGATGACCAAGACATTACAGAGGGAGGTTTTAGATGGGGTTGCAATAAAGTAAAAGAGAAAATAAAGTTTTATTTTCTCTCTTTTTTATTAGAAAGGGGTTATTGCAGATGAGACCTGTATCTAGTTGATGATGACAGAACACAGATTGAGAAAGGGACCTTTGGAAATAATCTGTTCTAAACCATCTCAAGTATGGTCAGCCAGGGCAAGTTGTTCAGGACAGCATCCTAGTAATAAGTGTAATAGTGTAAATAAGATATTATTAAGCGTAAATAAGATAAAATCTTAATGATAAATTGATTACAGAACATCACCATCACATCAAGGAGTTATTCCTCTGAACATCTTAAATGGATAATGACTATACTTGTATGATTATACATTTGTCCCAAAGTCAATAGGAAGCAGATAGGTTGCAATTTCTGATTTACTTCATTTTGCACATAATGAAAATAAACCAACTTACTCCACCGATACACTGTATATGTACTGGCTCTGCATTTGGCTAGAATAGAGTTAATTTTCTCCATACTATCTGGTATAGTTCTATGTTTTGTGTTTGTGATCAAAGCAGGGTTGACAACACTCTGTTGAGAGCAGCATTTGCACAACACTAAGGCCTTTCTGCCTCTCACATCACCCCACCAAAGAGGAAGATGAGTTGTGCCAAAAATTGAGGAGGGGCAGAGCTATGCCAGCTGGCCCAACTGACCCAAGGAATATCCAATAGTGTATGACATTACAATTAAGAGTAAAAGCTGGGAGACAAAGGAAAGGGCAGAGGAACTTTTTCAGAGTGATGGTGTTGGTCTTCTCAGGTCACCATGACAGGTGCTGGAACCCTGCTCTCCTGGGGAGGCTGAACACCTGCCTGCCCATGGGAAGAGTTGCATGAATTCTATTTCCTGCTTTGCTTGCACATGCAGCTTTTACTTTACCTATTAAACTGTTTTTAATTCAACCCATGGGTTTTCTCACTTTTCTCCCCCTGATTCTCTGCCCCATCCCACCAGAAGAGGGGCAGAGTATGGAGCACACAGCTGGGTGGGTTTAGCTGCCTACCAGAGCTGGTCCACAACAGTATCACATATGGTACACATGCAAGCGCATTTGAGTACCATCAAAATTACTATTGCAACCAAATCTTATCTTCTTTCATTCCTAAGAGAGAAAATGATTCAGCAGGATCTGATTTGCCCAAAGCTGTAGCAAGTTATATTCAATAACCTGCTTCACAATCATGTAGACAGTCTGTCTACATGATACTGCAGTAGTCATCAGGAGCATCTGTGAAAATTTCTTTCAAAGGCTGTAATAAGGGTAACAAGACACTATTGCAAAGATGTTCCAAGAAACCAATAGCTCCCAAGCTCTCATTTGTGTGAGCTGATTGGTCAGATGTAAGCAATGGCACACAACCATCACCTCTGTTTGTGAGATTAAAATTCTTACTGAGAGGCAAACTGTAGTAACTAGGTCCTAAAACTACATTTATGTGCTTAAAGAACTGCCAGCTGAACTTCTAGCTGGTTTTGCTGGGATTCTGTTTCTGTGCATATATGTAACCAAAGGAATTTCTTCCCAAATATTTAATTTTAAAAATCAATGATAGCTCATTTTAGAAGCCCTCATCTTATTTTCCTTACATTTTTTCTTTTCCAGTTTCTCCACAACTTTTTTCTCCTTTTTTTTATAAAGAGACAATTTTCCAATTCTCTCCCATTTTTGCATTGCATTGCAGTTTCTCCTGTTTCCTCTTGATTGATTTTTTTGTTTTGGTTTGGTTGTGTTTTCTTTTCTTTTTTTTTTTTTTTTTTTTTTTTTTTTTTTTTTGTTTTTTTTTGTTTTTTGTTTTGTTTCTTTTTTTTCTCAGCCTCAAGACTTTAAAAATTTTAGATGGCTGTTCATTTTTTCTGTTACCCCAGCAGCTGTTTGTAAAAGAAAAATGACAAGTTAGTCACTTCCCTGTCTGTATTGAACTGTGGACAAAAGACTGAACTTGGTGCAGGGAGGAACTGAGTAATCAGCCTTCCTTTACAGCCAGATTCATGTTTAAAAGAATTCAGAGAAATGAATCATTCTAAAAGCTGATATTACACTACTTTGCACCTTGAGAAGTCATTTCAGGCTCTGGCAGATGAGCTCTAGCATCAGCAATTTAAGACAAAACTGTGCCCAACTCTCTGCCCACCCACAGATGAACCTTCTATAGCAGTGTCACTCTGCTTTGTGCTTCCACTCATTTGTTGCTTCTCAGATTAAATGAGACTTGTTCCCAGGGAACAGAACAACTGAAATGTGAACACATTTTTAAAAAATCTATTGTAGATGTAATATTTACACCTCTATTACTTTAAGTTATGATTAAGATCCAAAAGAGTAGAAACTTGGTGATGGTTGAGACACAAGAATATTTCTGTACATCTGGGCAGAAATAGGTCTTAAACCTTTACAATTTTTGGTTGATTAATATCTCTTTGAATTTATACTCATGCTGTACACACTCAGCATGAGGGGCAATTGATGATCTGGGAGGAAGGATTAGAGAAGAACAACCTGAGATGAAGAAGTGAATTGTGAAAGTTATGTAGGAAATAAAATAATCTCACCAATCTTTTTTTTTCTTTTTCTTTTTTTTTTTGTTTTTAAGGTTTGCTCATTTACATGAGTTCTGTAAGGTAATTGCTAATGACTTGAGGATCTCATTAGCCATCTCAGTTACCACTCCAAATTATTTGAAAACATCTAATTCATATAAGTACACTCCAATCTGTTCTTTACTTACTGTGACTTAAGGTCTTATTCTTACATCACTGTTTATAATTGTTTCAGCCATCTGATCATAGGTGGCTATTTTGGTGAAAACAAATGCAAAAGGACATTAAATACCTCAGCTTACTCAGTACCTTTAGCCAATAATTTTCCTTTTCTTGGAAGAAGCAGCATGGTCCTTTATTTCTCTTTGTTTCTCCACTCTCTACATTGTGCATGGACAATATTTCATTACATACACTTGACATCCTTTGCTGACATCAGCACAGAACCTTGCTTTTGTTCATGTAAACTTCTGCTGTATTTCTGTCCTTCCTAATCTTCACTGTTTTACTTGAAGTATATTTAGATAATATATGTATTGGCTAAATTTATCTCTTATTCTTCTGATTTTTCCTTCTTAATTGAATTGTTTGCATTTGAAACTTCTGGAACTGGCATTTGCTTAAAGAAACAATATTGCTGCCATCATCATCATCACTATTATTTTATCTTGGAACCTCTTCCCAAGAGAGCTCATCAGCCAGTTTTTAAGGTGAGTGAAGTAATTTTTCCTAAATTCATTATTTTGAATTTCTGTTAATGCTCCTTATTGTCCTAAAAGTTCTGGACTCTGTCACCTTCTGGCCATGCTTGTCCAAGTTACCAGCTACTCTGCAATAATGAAGCTCCCTCCATGGTAGATGTGTTGCACATCTATAACTCTTTAATCTCTTTATTTCCATTTCTCCTGTAAGCAAGAAGGAGTTCACAAAACTTACAGCTCATTTTAGACACGGCAGGGTTTTGAGATATCTGTATGACTCTAAAGATATGACTTGAGGCAAGTGGACTGTTCTCACCCTTTTGGAGGGCCAACAAGAGAACTTTTTGTAGAGCATCTAAAATGATAAATTCAGATTAGGCACTGAATTCCTCCATGAGTCCCAAAGCATATCCCTCCAAAGGGATGTTTTAATTTACTTTTATGTTGAAGCCTGTTTTGACTGACTTTGCATTTGTGCATGAAAAGTCCTGTCCAGCTGATACCTAAAGTTGACAATGTCGGGTGTTATGAGATATTTTCAGCCTCTTTCTGTGATAACTGGAAAACAAGCGTGTGCATCTCTGATATATGGAACAACAGCTAATTCTTTAGCCCTTCTTCTCCTTCCTGAGCAAGATATTCCCCTTCAAATTAATATTCAATTCTTGAATTATCCTATTGTGCCTCCAATGTACTAATTTATACTTCAGGGGATGAAATAAAATTTCAGGTTCCTCCTTCACTTTCGTGTACCTGTCTGCTTCTTCTGGAAGATACAAAACACTAGCACAAACACATCCACAGTTTGATAAGACAGTATAAAATTAGAAAAGTTTTTCTTCATTTTTTTTCTCATGACCTTGTATTTCTAATTTACTTTTTTTTTTCTCTAATTTACCTTTACTTTAGTTTATTGTCCACTGTTGATAGAGAAGAGCTATTCCAAATGGGCTTTCTGCCTCAGGAAAGAAACAAATCTAGTTTCACTTGCTGGAAGTTTCTCTAGCTGATTTTTTTCAGTCATTTCTGCTTTACAGCAAATATTCTTTAGGGTACAGACACATGAACATTCATATTCATAAATATAAATTAATGAACAGGCTAAATTGTAAAGAATCAGAACATGCTTAGTAAATCATTACTAACAGTTTTAACATTTTATTTTTCTCACTGCAGCATTTAAACTAAAGGAGTTCAAAACCCAATAAAATAGTTTAAAAAATGAGGGGTTTTTTCAAACACAATGAGTTGTGGTTTTGGGTTTTTGTTGTTTGTTTTTNTAGTAGCTCTCGTGGGAATAGAATATTCGCTTGCATAAACAACAAAACTGGATTTAACTGTTTTTCAGAGAGAGGAGAGAATTACACTTATGTTGTAATGCTTAGAGTCACTATGGTCACAGATTCTGCCCTCAGAATTTGTTTCATCTTCACAGCAGAAGCAATTCTTCCATATGAAATTGGGGAAAACTGAGTTTATTAACATAGGAGTGGCACCAAGTGACCTTGTGAGTCACTTTTGTTTATTACATTTCAGTATCACTGAGAAAGCCACCCAATGAATACTAAATTTAAAAAGAAAAATTGTTAGGACTCTACATAAGGAATACAAATGGGAGTACACTGACAGGACTAAAAGAGTCATGCTGCATAGGAAAAAAAAGAAGAAGCCTACCCCTGCAAACTACCTTCCAAGGCAGTTCAGTTTCTTTCTTTTGAAGCTATTATTTTTGATGCAGTAGAAAACTGCTTTTAAACTTTGAACCCATTTTACATTCTGAAAATTGTAATTATTTGCTTTGTACCTAATATGTTTGAGTTAATATCTATAAAATCTGGGATTTCAGAAGAATCAAGGGCTCAGGTTAGGATGCTTTCCTTTTCTTCTTTCAAGAATTATCTGGTCTCCTATACTATTCCCTGAACTTTATACACTTCTTCTTATTTTCCTTATTTCTTTCTTTACTGTTTTCTCTTTCCCCCCTTGTTATTTCCTTATTATTTCTCATTTTTCTTACCCTGATTCCTTGTTTTTTTCTCTATTGTGTAAGAACTCCACAATCATGACCAAGACTGGTGTCTCTTTTACCTTTTCTTAATGGGGCTTGCAAGGAATAATGACACAGATGTGGGTGAAACTAATAAATGGAAGTCAGAGGAAATGTCTTTCCCATCTTGGATACCACAAAAAGTGACACATCATGGCTCAGAATAAACACTTCTTTTTTTTCTTCTGAAACCAGGTGCCTAAGACTGTAGAACTTCCATTAACTGAGATCATACCCTTTCCTTGCATCATGATCAATAATCCATTAAAAATTAATTTGATGCATTGTTTGTATTTAAAGGACTACCTTTCAAACCTGTCACACAGTAATAAAGTGTCTTCAAAATTTCACAGTTTTTCTCCCTAGTGATATCTGAAGAGGTGCCAGTTTCTGCCTTCTCAGTTAAACAGCTATCACAGAAACACATATCTCAAGTTAGAATCTCTGTTTTTAGAAAATTATATATTTTGTTATAATATAAGCACATTATAAGGCAATTATTGTTCCTGCTCAGCTCTTACTGAGGCCTCCAAAACAACAATAATATGTTCTTCTCTATTTGATTATGTATAAATCTCACCTCTGCAATTTCTGTCTCAAATTATTTTAATGTACTGTACTCCAGGCTTGCTCCTGATAATTGTCCCTTTCCCTGGTTACTACAGCATAACACTTTTTATTTTTCAGTTCCTAGTCAGAAATCTGCACTTCACTTATGTCCTGTGATGAAATCTGATTGTGCTGACGCCAGGCAGCATAAAGACCTGCTTAGATGATTGCATCCGTATCCACCCCTCCAGATTTGGAGCAGGGTTAGCAGCTTATAAAGGCTAACAGCCTCTCTCATCAAGTGAGAGAATATGTATTAACCAGACAGAGTTTGCTCAATTTTAAAATGTAGGAATGAATTGTAATTGTACTCTGAAGGAATGAAAGCATATACAATCTAAGCTGGTAGAATACGAACTCTACAGAAATACATCAAATTTCAAAATTTTCCAGTCTGCTTAATCTTGAGTAAAATCCAGAGTCCTTCAATGTTGTTGAATATTCATCTTTATTCTGATAAACTATGAACCAATGCTAACTTTTCCTTGACAGGATATGAGACAAGACCACAAAACTTATTTGTGGGCTTTGAGTATAGCTGAAGTTTAGCTTGACTTTTCCAAAAGTGACTGAAAGCAGGGATCGGATCCATCAGTCATGTGAATATTCCACAAGACTTTTCATCTTTTTACAGATGTATCACTGAGAACTTTGGCAAAATGAGAGGATATAGATATAGAAAGAAACAGCAGTACAAAACTGCATTGAATGTGGGTTTAAAAAAATTACATCCCAAAGGAGGAACAGTCTTCATGGTAACCATCCAAGAAATTTGAACTTGAATTTATTCTACCTCTACTTCTACAGATTCCTGGGAATTAGTTTACTTAGGAGAGGTAGATTAAAAGTAGACACAGTATATGCCTTTTACAGTGCAGATATAAATCTTTCTAACATTAATGGAGGTTCTGAAGACACACCATCAAGAATACATAGAGACTTATGCCAGAAAGCTTGGAGCAAAATATAAGTGTATTAGCAAAATGTACACACAGTAAAATGACTCTATTAATTATAAATTTCTTCTTACTTGGAATCAATTTTTAACAATCATGATGTAAAATCATTGCAGAAGCAAAGCCATTTTAACATCCACACATTTAAAAATGCTTAAAAATAAGAGTAAGGCTAAATATTAACTTTGAGATAAGAAAAAAAATAAACATTCATTGAACCTGTGAGACAACAGCTGTATTCATAAATTGTGGGTATTGGACAATCCATGAAAGCTTAGACTACAGCTGATGATAAATTAAAACTAAGGACCAGACGTATGGTCTTCCATGTGGCTACACTAGTTGTAGTCTGAAGGCTAAGGCTTGTTTATTAGCCTATAAGCTGGTTAGTTGTGATTTAGGAAGAAGCCCCAAAATTCAAATGAACTTTTGCTGTCTGGAAATCGTATCACTGACTCAGTTTTCTAGAAGTATTGTGCTTAAATAGATACACATGCAAAAAAAAAACCAAACCAAAACAAAAAAAACCCCACCAAAAACAACAACAACAAAAAAAAAACCAAACCAAACCAAACCAAACCAAAAAAAAA
>VZRH01002466.1:647211-693286 GCA_013397555.1 Urocynchramus pylzowi
CCAAAACAGGCAGTCCTGAGTCTAGAACAGTAACAAAAAGAGAGGTATAAATCTAAAAGCTATTCTTGAAGGCCAACGTATCTTTGCCTATTCATTTACAATTTAACAAACTATGAAATAAAAAGCTCTCGCTGCAGCTTGTTGGGGGTATACTGAAAAGTAGTGATTTTATCTTCACAGTTAAATGCACTATAAATGGCACTGACATCTTCCCACAGCTAAGAACCAAATTAAGCAGGGGTGGTGTTAGTGGTGATGGAAGGAGACGAGCAAAAAAACTCAAACTCTCAACCCACTATTGAAATTTAAGTGAATCCAAATCCAGTATTTGCAAAGAATCTTTGCCTGCTCCAATAGAAGTATTCCCAACTAAAGGCTGCAAGGGGCAGTTGTCTTTTTTATATCATTATAAACAATATTACAAGAAAAATAACAAAAGTTGTACAGTAAGATAAATACAAAAATTACAACTTGAAAATAAATCTGCGTTTTGCCACAAACTGCTTAGAAATTTCACTTGAACCCCAAATTCTTTTGGCTTTTGCTATTTCATCCTGTTCCTGAGTAATTTGTGAAAAAGTTGAATGTGACAACGTTATTTGTAAGCCATGTCACAAAAATCACCTCATAAACCCCAATTCTGACAATATTTATATGTAACCCTCTGTCTGGCAATTTATCCCAACCATACTATGTTATTTATATAGCATCAATAGCCTGCAGGATTTATTACAGGCATGCAGGGGGACGTATGGGTAGATCCTTCTCTCATTTATCCTAGCATAAATCAGAACTACTGAAGTCACTGCAGTTTTACTTGTTTAAAGGTGAACTAAAAATGCTGCATACCAGCCCCAAACTTACCAGTAACTTTTCTACCTATTAATGTCAGACAGTTTTTATTTCCATTGTCTAAACTTATCTTTTTATTCAATCTCACTTGAGTTATTTAAACCTTTTAAGCAGCATCAAGGCTTTTTGCCATTATCTTGGCATCTTGGACTCAGGCATTATCCAGATTTCTTCCTTGAATCCATACTTATATCAATGGAATAGTTCCAAACAGCATTCATTGTGTCATTTTTTGAATTTAGGAACAATATTTAAAAACCTTGAAATATTTATGGCACTTACACATTACTCAGTTCAGCAGTTTGGACGTACTCATGTCAGTTCAGAATTTGAGATACTCAAGGACATTTGGGAAACTGAAACATTTTGGGCATTTATGGAGCTTCAGTTTAGAAAATTTTGATGTAAAATTATCAATATTTATAAAAGTTTTCAAAACCTGCAATGACATTTAAGCTCAGAATATCAATCCTTTCTTTGTAACTATGACATCACTGTCCTTTAAAGCATTTTTTGGTGCATATGTATTACTTGAAAAGCAATTTGCAGGAGCAAGGACACAATGATTATTGATGTGGTAGAAACCACAGGGGCTTCTGAAAACAATCATGCAGGAATTTGAGCTTTTCTCCCTGAAAAGGCAGTGGGATCAATAACCCACTGAAGGGCATCTACACTAATGTACACAGCATGGGCAACAAATTGGAGGAACTGGAAATCGTGGTGCAGCAGGAAGACTTTGACATAGCTGTCATCACAGAAACGTGGTGGTGACTCACACAACTGCAGTGCTCCAACGGATGGCTATAAACCCTTCATAGGGGATAGGCAAGGAAGGAGAGATAATGGGATTGCCCTGTAAATCAGAGTGTTTTCTTTGGAGCCTGGAGATGATAGTGTTGAGTGTTTGTGGGTAAGAATCAGGAGGGATCATGGTGGGATTTTTGATCTGCTGGAGAGCAGGAAGCCTCTGCAGAGGGATTAGGACAGGCTGGATTGAGCCTCTGAGGCCAGTGGCATGAGGTTCAAAAAGGCCAAGTGCGAGGGCCTACAGCTGGGTCAAAACAATCTCAAGCAGTGCCACAGGCTGGGGACAGAGTGGCTGGAAACCTGTCATGGTGAAAAAGGACCTGGGGTACTGGTCAACAGTGACAGAACAGTGTGTGCCCAGGTGGATAAAAAAGCCAATGGCACCTGCTTTTTATCAACAGTAGTGTGGCCAGCAGGACCAGGGTAGTGATTGTCCCCTGTATTTGGCAGTGGTGAGGTCATACCCTCGATTCCTGTGGCCACTTCTGAGCCCCTCAGTGCCAGAAGGACATTGCGGGACTGGAGTGTGTCCAGGGTGGTGGGGAAGGGTCTGGAGGACAAATCTGAGGAGGAGCAGCTGAGGGAGATGGGGGTATTTAGCCTGGAGAAAAGGAGGCTCAGGGGGGATTTTCTCACTCTCTACAGCTCTCTGAAGGAAGGTTGCAGTGAGGAGTTAATCTCTTCTCCCAGGCCACAAGTGAGAGGATAAGAGAAATGGCCTCAAGTCATGCCAAGGGTGGTTCAGATTGGACACTAGGGAAAATTTCTTCACAGAAGGTGTGATTGGCCATTGGAACAGGCTGCCCAGGGAAGCAGTGGAATCACCACTAGCAGTATTAAAAAATTGTGTGAATGTGGCACTTGGGATGGTGTTTAGTCACGAACATGGCCGTGCTGGGTTAACAGTTGGAATCAATGAACTTGGAGGACTTTTCCAACTTAACGACTCTATGAATTTATGATTCTATAAATCTGTTATAGTTCAACAGAAGATAGAATGGGCTCTTCATCTTAACAGCTAGCTCATTTCTTTTGGATCTGCTGATTGAACAGCAGTAGTGAGAGCTGAATGGGTGGATGCAGGTGGGAACCGATTAGAGTGGGCTGGAAAAGGCCACTTGTTTTCCCAGAGCCCCACTGACCCCAACAGAGTCTTGAACTGCTTCTTTAGTGAATCTTCACACAGGGAATAGCAAGTTCTTATGTTTGGTGACAATAAGGACTGAAATAAAACAGAATTCATTTTGTAATTGCAAGACTGAAAATCCTACACATGATTAAATAACTTACGGAACAGGACATAGAAATGAGAAACAATTAAATCAATCTGTTTAGAGGTTGGTAGTCTTATATAACTACCATATTTTGCACACCTCCATGTCTGGCATTTATGCAATTATTTCAGGAAACAATTTGCATAATCAAAATATTTGCATATGCTCACCTTAAGCAGAAGGATATATTTCATGCTGGTGAATGTGTCAGCCTGTTTAAAAGTGGTGAATGAAGCCTACAACTAGAAACACAGTGAGCTTATGTTCATTTTGCCTTCTTTCCCATTCTATTTGTAATGGTGAAAACTGCAAGGATCTTGAAAGCACAGGGAATGTGAAAATCTATTTTCTTTTGTCTCCCCACTCTGTGTTAACTTTACATGCTGCTATTTCACACTCCTTAAATGTCTTCTCTTCTTCATACTTGTCCTTATCAAGGGTTGTCACCCTGTTCTTCACATCTTGGCTATCATACATAGCACTAGTTACTGAGTCAAAATCATCCCAACAAGCATGTGGCATGGATTGCTAAATATTTGAAGTGTGCATGGCAGCTCTTCTTCTTCAGAGTCAGATCAAAACTTACCTCTGGCAGAAGATACAGGAAGTTGACTTGCTTTAACTTTGCCTCTCATATTTAAAAGGTATTTGCAGTGAACCTAGACATTTTGCTGGCTTTCAGCATAGGTGTGAAGACTTATTCTAGTATGGCATTAGGATTTCATGCCATTGGTGAAAATGAAATTATCATTATCCTCCATGTAAACAAGGGCATGATCTGGCAGCTGTAGATCTGCAAACAGAATTCTTGTCTTCTTATTCTAGCATTTGCACTGTAATCCATTAGCTTTTCCATGTGCTTAGAATAAAATTTGGGATTGATGCAGCCATGCAAGAATGAAGGGATAAAAGCTGTTTGTGAAGCCTTTCCTTCATGACAACTCTAAAAACAAGCCTAGGGATGGAAAGAAAAAAAAGGTAGTCCCAAGATTCCTTGTCATTCTACCTATCCAACAGAACTCTGCAGAAGGACCTTGCATGAAACTGTGTGTGCATCTAATTGACAAAATCTATACTAGCTTGAGAATTGATTTTACTGAAATACATGGGCATGCTTTCAGTGGTATTTTCAATAAAATTGACTGAGAACAAAACATCAAAAAACAAATTATTAGGTGCATTTCACTGATACTTGTACAGCTGGATTAGTAGCATACTGTACCCCTTTGGATTTTTACCAGAAATTACAATGCCTCTGATCCTTGAAATTTTCATGAATAACACAAAAGGAAGCTGCTAATATTTATTATTCATTTTTGCAAGATTACAGCTGTGCCATTAGTGAGAAGAACTATCACAAAATTAAGAACTGTAGCATTTCTACACTTAATAATTTAAATCTCAGTGATGCAAACAGGAAAACATCACTGTCTTCCTTTAGATCCTTCAGCTTTATTGGTTCCTTTTGCAGTCATCCATACCATGTCCAGAAAGTCCTGCTGCCTTTTCAAAAGTTTAACTATGTCTCCAAATACTTTGGTTTTTCTGGATTCCTTTCTGGGAAATCTTCTTAAAGGTTGGCAAATATATACATTAAAGAAAAAAAAAATGGAGGAGAAAAATCTGTACTTCTTATGATTCTAAAGCATATGCCTTAGAAATATGTTTTTATGAGTCTTTCCTATTTTTAATAAAAACTTAGAGTTAACACATTGAGTGAAACAACTTCCTGTTTGAACACAATGTTCAGAGCACTTTAATTTTTTACACTGAAAATCTTGCTGTGTTCTAAATAGTGAAATACATTGATATTTTTATACAGAAGTATCATCTCCTTAAAAAAAGTTAACAAAGGAAACACAGTAAAAACCCACCATTTTTTGTTCTGTACAAATAAAGAAAATTTCACAGCCAATGACAGTTTTAGGTACTGGTATGTGAAACTCGTGATTCTTTTTGTTTTATTTAATTCCAACTAATACCATTTCAGCCACTGGAGAAGGTACTTGGCTCTAAATCTGTACCTCTGGCACCAGTGAGAAACAGGGTACCAGCTAAGTTTTGTTTCCCACTGTTGTGGTTCATACCCAGGTGTCTACAAGTACCATGCAGCCTCTCACTCTCTCCCTCCTTGGGGGGGAGAATTGGAAAAATTAAAGCACATGGGGTCACATAGAGTTTGACAATTGAAATAAAATATAACAACAACAGGAGCAACAACAATAACCATAATAGTAATGATAACAAAGAAGGGGAGAAGGAAGGAGGGAGAGAGGGAGGAGAGCAGGGAGAGAGGGAAGAGGGCGGGGAGGGAGGGGAATAAAACCCAAGAGAAACAAGCAGTGCTCAATGTATTTACTCATCACACACTTGGTCAGCCTGTTCCCCATCCAGATGCTTTCAGTTTATATACTGGACATGACTTTCTATGTTATGAAATATCCTGTTGTCCACTTTGGGTCACGTGTCCCAGCCATGCTCCCTCCCCGCTGCTTGTGCCCCTGCTTCCTGGCAGAACACAGGAAACTGAAAAGTCTTTGACTTAGGTTAAGCACAATTTATCAACAGCCAAACTGTCTGTGTATTATCAACATTATTCTAATACTAAATACAAAACACAGCATTGTATCAGCTACTAAGAAGATAATTCAATTTATCTCAGCCAAAACCAGGACACCTGTCCCTATGAATTTAGTAAAACAATTCCTATACCCCAAGAAGTTCTGCAAGACAATACTAATTTTCTGGCTCCAGCAGCAAAATTCCCTTGTCCAGATTAGAAATTCTTTCCTGACAGAGAAATCACTAGCCATTGTCAACAAAGTGGAAGCTTCCTCAATGAGATCAAGGCTAGGGTAAGGATGGACAATGAGATGTCCTTAGAAATGCTGCCTTATGCTGCTGTGCAAAATAAAGGACAGTGGACAGGCAAGAATACAGAGTGCAAAAGCACCACAGTGTATGCCTACAGCTATTCTGAAGAAATTATGCCAGCTTTATGTAAATTACAACTTATTTATCCCACTGCTCCCCTGCCCCCCAAAAAAACACCTTCGACCTTTAACATTTTCCTCAATATTTAATCTTGAAATTTTTTTACAGTGCTGATGATTATATAGAATATTTCTGCCTAAGATTGCCTAATTTTTTCTGTGCCTGGGCAATCTTCAAACAGATTGCTTCCTGGGAGGTATGGCTTTTGTCTTAACTTGGATGAGATCAAGGATAGAGTCCAAATTGAACCTATTAAGAACAAATGGTTATCATGGAAGTTCAAGATTAATTTGGCTGAAGTGAAAAAAAAAGATTATTAACTGGAAGATAGCTAATTAAGAAGTAGAAAAATTAATTAAATATTTCTTCTGGCCTGACCCAGAATAAAATGTAAATCATAGTTAATTTCAGTGAAACAGAGGTCGCCTGTTTTAAATACTTAAATTAGTGAATTTTGAATTTATTCCTTTTTTATCCACCCTTTAAATTTCAAATATTACATCCAAATCAATGACTATATTTATACTCAAATGTTTCAAAAGGTTATATCTGAATTTTTTTGTCATGTCTATCTTATATCAAATGATATTAGGACTTGACTTTTAAGTTTCTGTAGCACTTCTATTTTAATTTATTCTATTTAAACAGTCTTAAACTGAATAATTATGTTAAAATATTAGCCCTGAAACCAGTTCCATATATGTGCTTGAGTAAAACACAGCTAGAAAATTAAACCCATTCAAGCTGCTCCCTTTTCTCCCTGCCCCTTCTGATAACGGAGGAACATTATGAGGGATTATAAAGTGGAGTCACAATTTATAATAATTAAAATTCTACTAACTACAATGGGAAGAGACTGCAACATAGCCACTGTTTTTAGCAGCTAGCTATTTAATGGGCTTGACTCAGGACTGCTTCCATAAACTATTGTGGGTCACCAGTGTGTACTGCTAATGTGTCTTCTGGTGGTGCCCGCAGCTGGGATGAAGGCTGCTGTGGAGAAACAGGGGTGCTGAGTAGCTGCTGAAGGGCTCACCACTTCCCACTGGGAGGCAGAGTGACACGTGGTAAATGTCACGCACAGTCAGCCTGCAGAGTGGCCCAGGAGACAAGCAAGGTGTAAGGATGAGATTCTGTGCTCTTCACAACTTTTGTTTGAGATTTAACCACCTCTTTGGGCCTCTGTGCACACCTGCTGTTCTTAAAGCAGTTTTCGCAGACTCCCTGAACAAAGTCACAACTCCCCAACATCTTGTTTGAACAGGCAACACAGTGGCCTGTTTGGAAAGAGAGGACCCACTCAAAACAGTCACCTGAACTCCCAGCACTTTAAATATGCTGGTCTATGTCCTTGCAGAGTCCTATACAGTTCCTGACAAGAAAATTATCAGATTTCAGATTGTGAGTAGGTAAGACATTTCCATCAGGTGCTCAGGTGCTATGAGGAGCATTTTGGAGAGTCTCATGCCATCGAGCTGAAGATGCTGCTGTCAGCAATGGAGACACCCATTGCATAAAGTTGTGGGGCACCATCCTGTTCATGAGATTTGACTCCCCATATGACCATTCCAAGATGTCAATAATTCTCTTTTAACCAGTGTTCTCTCCATGCAGTGAAATTGTTACCCACAACACTAAAAGAACGTACACAAGCATAAATGCTTTTCCTAATCATCTTCTACAATTCAAATAATCTGTTCTGTCATTGTGTAGCAGAGTGAAAATGAAATTTAAAACAGAACTTAAAAGCTTAGCTATAATCAATAGTTCTCTAATATTGTAGTGATTTATGTCCTAAAAAAATCCCTGCTGTGTAATGTACCAATAACATTTTCAGATATTGACAGGAAAATATTTTTACATTTTTCTTGAAATTTGCTTAAAAATAGATAATTTTTCTTAGAATGGTGCTTCTTAATGTTTAGGGTTAAGAACAAAGATATAAAAGTATTTTTTTTAAAGCAAAAAACTTAATATTCATTATTTTGTGGTACATTCCAGGGAAAGAATCTTCCTACTAATTCTATATTCTGAAGTATTCTTCTAGTATTAGCAGCAGTATAATAAAAAGCAAGATCCAATTTGAAGAAGCACAAAGGTTTTGCATTTTTTTTTGATGAAAACCGGGGGTAGTGGAAGATATGGAAAAATAATTATATGGTGTGATAATATAAAAACTGCAGGTTTGTGTGTCTTCATATAACTACTGAGTATGATATCCAATGTTTGTTAATTAAAGACTTTTCTATTTCCACTAGATGGCTGCTTCTGAAAGACTAGCTTCTTAGCATAAAATTAATTAACCTTCAGAAAACAGTCTGAGGTATTTCAACAACCCCACTGCTGCCAAAAAAAAAAAAAAAATCATATTGCAGGATCTTTCACAAATGTTTTAAAGGCCTTCTACTCTAAGTGTGATGCTGGATGGACACAGAAGGCAATTATTTCTGCACTGTCTATCAGAACAGTGTCTCTTTTCACATTTCAAGAGGTATTGGGACATTTCAAGGAAACATGTAAAGGAGATCATATCAGTGTCACTCTTCTAGCTCCTTATCCTATACAACTAATGTTCACTTCCCTGAGTTCACTCCCTTCCTACCAAAATAACTACAATGCAGGTACTGAATATTAAAAGCTTTTCAAGGAGGCCTGGCTTTAATTCACATCAGAAAACCATCATAACTTTGCTCCAGATATCACGTCATTTGAAAATACCTTTTTTGTATCCTCCTTTTGCAAGCAAGGAAAATGAAGGCTGCACCATGACATGGTACTGAAGCAGAAAGAAAGGCAGAAATTTCATGTCTAAATCCTCCTGCCTTTTGACCAGGAACTTTATAGGTGGTTTAACACCTAACCTTGACAATAAACCCATTGAAATGTCATTTTAGGATCTGATTTTATTTAGATAGCCTTAGTGAATGAATTTAGGGATGAATTTTTTTTTCAAACAATAGAGCTTATCATGGCTCACCCCCTGAGGTTACCCAGTGGTCTGACATGAATGCATCAATTTTTTATCATATACTTAGGAGTACTACTGGGGCTTCAAGTGTGGACAAGAGTGTAGTGAAGCCATATAGACAGAATATTGAACTGAGAATTAAATTATGAGCTGCCCTGCAGCCTCTGTGTTATATTTTCTCCCTTTTATTCTGGCTCTGTGGTTCTAGTTTTTATATCTATAAGCTGAGAATAACAGTTCTGCTCCTCCTGAAACAAGTGTTCAGATCATAAGATTTAAAATAGACTATTATTGTTCTAGATGTGCTGTACATAGAAAATCACATGCTTATGTGAAGGAAAAGATGTTTCTATATGTATTGCACTTAACATCATACTCCAGTTTTACATCTGTTGGTGCCAGACATTTGCCAGACTTCTCAGATGTTGCTACATTAGCTCATATACAAGAGAAATAGAAAGTGGAGAATTATGGGATTTGATAAAGTCTTATGTGCCAAGCCTAGTTCTTTTTTGTCTGGAGCCAAGACTAATAAACCATTTAGCAGTAGCTGCCTCCTGCAATCTTCAAAAATTATTGGACTATTTCAACATTCCTTATTATAAGAGAAAGACATACTTCCTTTTCCATCCTCACTACATTTTATTTCTAATGGAAATGTCTTATTCTTTTTTGCTAATGCTAAGTGATTTAACTATAATGAAGTTTGTGATCAGAATACACATATAATCCTTTCCTTCCTAAAACACTGTGATATCTTCTCACCTCAAACAGGGAATTCTGCAGGTGTCTTTCAAGGATCCAAGGCCCAGCACTGATACCATGTCTCAGAGATCAGAAAAATTTGCTACATTTTATGATAGATCAGTGAGGGTCGTGCAAGACAAGAAATGTTGACAGAACTGTAGAGGTAGAGATCATTACTACCTAAAAATTTCAAGGTGGAAAACCAACGAAATGCACAGGCTTAAAACCCTAAAACAAAAACGTGGAAAAACATCAACCTGAGAGGATTTGCAAGACAGAAATCTGCTAACACAGAGGGCTCCTTCCTGCCTGAATGGTGCCTGACTGACCAGTAAAGTCTCTTCTGATGTTTTACTGGGGGGTTGAACCCACTGCTGCTTAGCCTAGTAGTTTCTAAACTCCTTGTGATCTTGTCTGTGCATTAGGATATCCATAATCCCTTCATGGCTTATTTATTTTTCTGTGTATGTGCCTCTATATATATTCAAACACACAAATATGTTTATATTTGCATGTTCTGCATTATGTTTATACATGCATGTTTCTACATATCTACTGGTATTGTATTTGCAAGGACTCAGGTAAAAGAGGTCACACAGTCTTTCTTTCAGTATTACAAATTAGAACATTTAAAAGAAATCATATAAAATAGCATCTATACAAGTGGGTAAATGCTATGCTCTTCAACTCCTCTGGAGAGAGTTATTGAAACTCTAGAACAGTTTAAAATAAACGTAATAATAGTTCTCCATCTACTCTCAGTACTTGTGACATTCAAGAATTTCAATATGAAAGGCTGTCAATATGAAGGATAAGGCTGGGCATTCTAAGTCACCAATTAAGATGCAAACCTGAATCCTACCCATTGCTAAATTATAGTCCATTTGCATACAAAAAAAAAAAAAAAAAAAAAAAAAAAAAAAAAAAAAAAAAAAAAAAGAGAGTCAAACAAACAAGAATGCTGCTTCTGGAATCTAAAGTAACTGAGACATAAACCTGGCTTTAAGCCAAGAAAAACACCTTTTTTGGAAAAAAAATGGCATGAGAAAACTTCCTTATTTGAAAGGTTTTTTTAGTGAAATAAATGTCAAGTCCTCATAGTATAAGGTCAGTACATACATTTCTACATCCCAAACTGAAAATAATTTATTTGATATATTTTAGTTCATTATGCAAACCATAGAATTAAAAACAAAACCAAACTAAATGAATCATAACATAGTTGGAGACTTAGAGTGCTTTATTGTATTTTGAGAATCTCTTATCAAAACTTCAGGAGCCATCTAAAGCCAGAAGAGTTTATATGCTCAAACCACCCCAATTGTTTTCTCTTATACAAATCTTAAATTAATTCTTCTGCGCCTTATAACAATAAGATTTGAAGACAGAAGAAGCCAATTGAATACAAATCAGATTCTGAATGTCCAGTTCTCTTTACAGGTCTCCTTCAGGAAAAAATTAATTAGTGAATCTGCCATAAGTAGCTCCATAGATTTTCTGATATCAACTCAGGTGAGTTCTCTAGTCACCACTTTCTGTAATTCATATATGGACAGAAGAGGCTCACCTGTAGATGTCTAAGCTACTGAATTTTCTATTATTGATTTAAGCATCTTAGAATCATCTAACATCTTCAGCTGAGAAAAAAAAAATGTCTTCCAAAGCAGTACCACATTACTTTTAAAGCATTTGAAATCAACTCCTTCTGGAATTTGTAAGTGAGAGGAAAATGTCATAGTGGCATGCCACATCTACACATTTGTACAAACAATGCTATTAATAGACTACTAGAGCTGTAAAAGCAAGCATCTGAAGTAGCAAATGTCAGAGCTAAATTTATTCTCTATGACCTTAATTCATTCTTTTTCATGGCATGCTCATTACAATAAAAGATCTAATTACATAATCACCTAGTGCGTTTGGGGTTCCTCATGAAATCTGCACAGGTTATTTGAGAAATAATTTGCAATGATAATAAAACAGAGGGCAAAAAATATCCTTGTCACACATCATTCAGAGAAATCAGAGAACTAGAAATGTACTCCTAAATTAAGCTGCTAAAGTGTGGTGATATATTAATTCTGTTGGAATTATGTGACTGTGTCTTGTATAACTAGTATTATTATTATAGTAAAAAAAAGTTTCATATGTCATGGTCAATCATGATCTTAGATACGTTTGCTAACCTTGAGAAGGACAGACAGGATTCTCTAGGTGTTTCAAAATACAGTAATGAGATTGTCCCCTCCCTAAATATTAAAACCTTGCTCCTAGATGCTTTCAGTTTATATCATCAAGTAACAGCCCTTCATTGCAAAATTCAGTATAAACTATGTGAAGGAAAGAAAGCAACACCCTTCTTTGCAAAATGGGACATATTTAAACCAAAACATGGGGTTTTTTCCCTCACTAGGTCTTTGATATACTGTATATATATAATCCCATAGTCAGCCACTCAGATCTGTTCCATGTGATGTGTGTCATCTGTTACAGAAAAGAAAACCTTTCCTGTTCCTGTGTACAATCAGCACGTTCATCCATTTCAGTTCCATTTGATTCTTATCTGATTCCAAAATGAGAAGTCTTGGATTCTGGAGCTGTACATTCCTTCAGGCATGAGGAATTGCTCTCTTTGTAAATGCTAACAATCCTAAGGATGATTATGTGATCTAATGAATTCTTTAGGCTATTACTGAATTGACTGCTTACTGAAAAGTAAAACCATAGAAATGAGAAGTGGCTCTCAGTGTAAAACATTTCTCTGAGTTGTTCATTTTATATTAATAAGTTTAGGGAGAATCATAATTAATGCATGAATATACATAGGATTGATAGGAGCAATCTTGATTCAGTTCTTGACTAGATCTTGATTAAGATGAGCAGAAACTACAGTGCAACTGAACTCCACATCCATTTTTGACTTTTATGCAGTCAGAAAACGACTTTAAGAAGAGTCTATATAGTGGATATTTTAGCAAAGAAAATATTGTATGGAAGAAAGGAACTACAGAGAGTGAGGAGAAAACAAGCTAAACTGGATAATTATAAACTAGAAATTTTTATGTATTCTTTACAAGGTTTTCTTCTACCACTAGTTATTTCATCTGAGTAGACTTGGGAAATTCTACCAAGTGTTAGCATTTGTGCATGCACCCATTTACTTTTTGAGCATAATGGATTAGACTGTGGTTTCCTAAACCCAGCAACAAAGCTCACTCAGTGTTTCCCAAAAATTATTTTTTCTGAGAAATGATAACAGAGAGTTTCTACCAGAAATTTCAAAATTGTACTTGTATTAATTAATTACTACAATAACTTAGTAATTAGCAGACTGGTCTTAGTTCTTATATCAGCATTAACCTTTATAGCTTTTTAAAAAGAATATTTTTTCAAGTCTTTTGAAAATGTGGCAAAATGCATGTCCCACACCTCTGTGGGCAGAAAAAGAATGGAACTAGGGGGGAAAAAAGTTTGTTTAATGAAAAAAAAAATCTAGAAAAAAGTGTGACATATTTCTTTAAATACGTCAAATTCCTTTTCTTAAAATGTCTTCAATTTGATATAATTCTTTAAAATTTAAATAAAGTTCTCCTGCAGTCAAAGACTGCAGAGGAGTGGCATGTGGCTTACCAATTTACAGATCAATACAGGGTTTGCCTGAAACATCAGAGACCTTCTTCAGAGACCTTCTTCAAAGACCTTCTTCAGACAATAAAAAGGGAATGTCCTCTTGCACTTGTCTAAAGGGGCTTTAAAAGTAGCAAATGTTTCTTTACCATAATTGATTTTTACTTCAGTAATGGTTACTTTCAAGTAATATACTCATATCTTAATCAGATATACTCATATCTTCCCCCCCAAACTCTTGATCTTCAAAAAACTTAACTTTTGGCTGATAAAACTTATTTTATGTTCTACCAACTTCTAACTCAAACTTCCTACAATAACAATTCATTAGTCACACTAAATTTTAACAATTCTCAGTAAAGAAAAGAACATTTCATAAGACACCAAATACTGCATTTAATTGCCATATGCGTTAACAAAACTAAAATTAATCCAACCTTTCAGCAGATTGGGTTATTTTTATTTAGTTCTTTGCACCTACTCTGCCTACTTTAACACATTGTACTCTTAAAGTCAGGTAGCCTTGACATCCATACCAGGTGGGGGAGTTACAATATCTGTGGTATTGTAGTTACAACGAGGTGGCTACAACAGCTGTATGCCCAGGTGGTCAAAAATGCAAATAACAGCTGTCTTCCATCAGAAATGGGGTGGCCAGAAGACCAGGGCACAGATTTTCCCCCTGTGCTGGGCACTGGTGAGGCAGTTCACCAATGCTGGGTTGGGCAGAACCCAATGCTGGGTTCAGTTTTGGGCCCCTTACTGCAACAGATATTAAGGGGTTGGGGCTTGTCTGGGGGAGGGCAATGGAGCTGGGGAAGGGTCTGGAGCACAAGTCTAGTGAGGAGCAGCTGAAGGATTTTCGGGATATGTAGCCTATAGAAAAGGAGCTTCAGGGAAGACCTTAGTCCTCCTGTATACAACTACCTGGTTTGGGTTTGTAGCCAGCTGGGGGTTGTTCTCTTTTCCCAAGTAACAAATGACCTTGGGTTGTGCCAGGGTAAGTTTAAATTGGATATTAGCAAAAATTTCTTCACTGAGAAGTTGTCAAGCACTGGCACAGGCTGCCCAGGAAAGTGCTAGAGTCACCATCCCCGGAGGGATTTAAAACACCTGTAGATGTAGCACTGGCTGAGTGGTGAACACTGTGGTGGTTGGTTGAGGGCTGCAGTTCCTGATCTTAAAGGTCTTTTCCAACTTAATGATTCTGTTAAAATGAGATTGTTCTTTTCTCAGCATCTGAAAGATATCTAAATGGTGCTGTTTTCTCTGTGTCTTTTCTGAACTACTGAAAGCCTCTGTGAAATAGCATTCAACAGATATTTGTCCCCTTAACATTTTTATTATTATTTGCACTTTTCCCAGTGACTCAGTTCTTTCCTTGCATTTAATGTCCATATGTCTGACCATTTTTGTAGTGCCAGGTCATGACTGTTTCCATTGTTATTCAAAAAGCTGTCTTTTTTTTTTTTTGTGGACAATATAATTAGAGACTAAGAATCATTGTTGTCAACATTTATCTATTGGAAATGTTGACTGCCACAGTGAGATAAAAGACCCATAATTCAATTTGATCAAAGTGCCTTAAACAACTACATACAGTGGTGAGATTCAATGAAATATTGATCAGTTCTTTCAAGTAATTCAGAAATAACCCACTTAAAACCTTAAAGACATACACAGATTTCCTATCTTCTTTTTTCTTCTTTTTTTTTTTTTGTTGTAACACTACTGAAAGTAGTTTTTTTGTTGATTTTTTTTGTTAATAACTGAATGGATTTATTAATTTTACAAGTAAAATTATATTAATATTTTTGATGCCTACTTAATAAGCAATTAAATATATTTCCAAAACTACAAAGAGGCTTGAAATAGTTTTAGGTTAATTGGATAGCCATTAGTTATTTTGAGAGCATATTTTCTTTCTTCTGAATGTCATGCTTAAATTAAATTACTGTTCTTTTTTCATATGAAAATTACAGCTCTTTTTATTGCTGATTACCAAGGAAGAGATGGCACTAATATTATTAACTGAAGTCCCTTTTATTCCATGATTACACTGTTTCCCCATGAAATAATGTTTACATATACTCAAACATTTTCTCCTTTCCTTACCTCCATTTTTAATGGATAATTACTTAAAACAAAATCTTTCCATATAAGCATCATGGTCCTGAAAATGACAAAAATTTTACTAAAGGTTATGTTTCATTGTCATAAACCATATTATCCTTATTATTATTGTTTCCGTCTTTCAATATTTTCTGAATTTTTACCTGTAATTCCAGGTATGAAGCCCCATGTGCCACAGGAGTAATGGAAACAATTTCACTTGCTGCCTTTAGAAAAGATATTGTTTGCTTAGCTGTGCACCATGTAGTTCTGTATTGCTGCACCACAGCACACAGTGTTGACATTGACTGTCGATTGGGAGTATGTGACACCATTTGGGGACTCTTCGTACACTCCAGAGCAGTTATTCTGGATTTTAAGAGGCTGTAAATCATCTTTTTCGTCTTATGCTATAGCATGGGATCATGAGAATAACTCATCACTGATGTTCACTGGGCCACAAATATCTTTTCTCCTCTGCGGCTCTTGGTGCCCACCTGGAACTAGTACCAGGGTTTATTTTATTAATATATAATATTTTATTATTATTTTTATATCCCATCTGTCACCTTAGCTCCTCAGTATCTTATATTCTTGGCATGTTGTAAACTGTACTCTCTTATTTATGGAGTTAACTAAATGTTGGATGAAACCGATGAGACAAACCTGTTTTGTTCACTCCTTTTTGATTTGTCATACTCATATGGCAAATGATAACAAACCATCCACCTCATGGAAATGACCCTTATATACTGAATAATACTAATATAGATCAAATATTCCAGCCTTTCCAGCTTCACAGCTTTGGGATAGTTACACAGTCAGTGTTAGTCACTATACAACTCCATAATAGAAATTAATTCTGACTTAATTGGAGATTTCATAGAGAATGACAGAAAGAAAAAACAAACATTTTTGTTTGAGAGAATTTTTAACCTAGGTCATTATCTAGTTTGCAATTATAAGAACTTGCAACAATTCAAGATGTTTGCACCAGTGTCTATGGGGTTTTAAATTCCAAAGCTGCCATACAGATCAGAGGGAATTTTTTTCCCATAACTTCTGAAAAAGCAGGTTACGTCAACTTTGTGAGGATATTATATGTCCTCAAGCAGAAATGGAACTTGTACCTGCTGACAGGTAATTATAATGTTGCGTTAGAATATTTAATGCATTGAAATGCTTTCCAGGGTTGACAAAAATTCATTGTTCGCAATTTAAACATCTAAATATGCAAGATTAAGATGGAACATTAATATTTGATAACTTACCTTGCATCCATTTGCTGCATGACAACTTTTACGTAAAATACTTGCTTGCTATTGGTTGCAGTTAGACAGATAATTTAGAAGATAGATTTTATTCAGTAAAGCAAATACTATTTTGATAATAATAGTGCACTACACTGGGTTTCTGAAATTAAAGGTGTTAAATACACAAATTTCCTTTATTCCTTGGAAAGAATTTCCATCTCACACAAAATTTAAAGTAAGTTTTATTCCATTGATTGCTGTGTAACTTCTCTTGACAATGATGTAAATAAGTATTTTAAGACTACTGTGTCATCTGATCACATATCTTCTGTGGTGCCATGTCATTCATGCAAAGAGGGAAATTATCCTTTCACCTACATCCATGTAAACCTGCTGTCTGGTAAGTTAAAGGAAAGAACTGAACAATATCCACCTAAAGTTTTGAGGCAGAATGATAATTTGGGTATAATAATAGATATTATAAGCCAAACTAAACGCTGGCTGTACTGAAACTGAAAGGCAACTGGTTGCATTCCCAGTGCAAATCAGAATCTGTGGAATGTCCTCTCACATTAACAGTGTCAGGGCTCTTTCATTAGTCTAGAAAATAACAGGAGAAGGTTTGTGTGTCACATTCTACTACTTCAAGTATTGATACATGTGGTTTTTTAGGTATATATATCATTGCCATGTAGAAGGCTAAATGGGAAAGATGCAGATGCTTTTGGCACTCTCAGGCTTACTTCACAGTGAGTAGTGCATCTTATTTCGCATTGGAAACAACAAAGATAGAATTTACTTCAGTTTAAAATACACAGTCAAAATTTCTGTATAAGAAAGGAAGAATGTATGGTATTAGTGCATTTTCCTACTGCTTTGGAAACACAATGGTCTCAGTTATGGAGGGCAATTATTTTCTAATGATTAATTAATAATTATTGCTAATAATTGTATTAGTTATTCACAATTAATTGTTGCAATTATTGAAATTATTGTCTAAATTGATGCAGATTGTAAATTTTCACTGCTCCAAGAAAAAGAGTTGTTTGGTCTCCATCTGGAAGCATCCTTTGAACCTGTGTGTCCTAAGGACTGTGAAGAGACCTGGTGCAAGTTTGAGATAGATTTGCCTGGCCTGTCCTCTCTGTAAAATTCTCCAATTAGAAATGAAGGTAACTTATAAAGTTATATCCCCACCCCCTCCTCCCTCCCCAAAAAAACCCAACCTCAAATCCTTCACAATAAAAGGGAGAGGTTCCGTCAGACTTGATACTAACAAGACTGGATTTTTTAAAATAAACCAAATTCATAGTTACACAAAGTTAAGGGGAAATTGTTACAAAAATAGAAACCACACATAACTCTGTTTGCTCACTGTTCTTTGAAAACCATCCTTGATGCACCTTTGGTCTGATTGTAACTAACCCATGACTGTAAATTGTAACAAACTCCCCATAATCTTCATGGAGTTTTTTTGCTATTAGCCTAGCCAGTTTGTCTCTTCTCAGCCAACCATCCTGATCCCTCAGGTTCACAGCGTCTCTTCTACCTCCTATATCTTACTTTCTGTGAAATCTTTTCTCCCCTGAGCATGGCAAATATCTCCTTGAGGAAAGCACTTTCTCACCCATGTGAGAAACATAAATTGCAACATGTTATGAAAAAGCAACATTACCTTTTTTTGTTTTGTTAATCGGATCTGTACACCATGATATTGCACCATATTTCTGAGGAAAAAAACTTTACCCAATAATTTGGCATATTCACTCTTAGCTGGCATGCTTAGCTTACACTTGGCATATTTAGTGACATAGTTTCAGCACATTGTTTCTGTGATTTCATAGTGCACAGAGGTTTCACATTGCTCCACTCCTTTAATGGAGCATAACATAAGAGGAGAGCAAATAAAATGCATGATTTCTGTTTCAAGTACAATGCAGCATCCCAGAAATACATCTGAGTGTTTATGTCTATCCAGTCTTCTATCATATATAAAAAAAAATAGTTTATGACCATGTTATAGGAAAAGGTCCATGTAATTGTATTAATGCAGGATTTAGACTTGAGTAATATGTATTTAAATATGTATATAGAACTGAGTGATTGAGATTGCTTTTACTGAGTGTAAAAAAGTTCCTCCCCTGCATTAAAGCTCTTAAAGATAAGGGACAAGCATTTAAAGCAAACAGAGCATAGCAAGACCAGAATGCCATAGAAGTTAGTTGTAAATTGACCAATTTACCCTGGCAATGGTAAGGTTTGTCATCCCCAGAAGTAATGACTATGAACTATCTTGTTCCTGCAGTATAGGAGATTAGGTCATATTTCCAACCTTTCTTTCTCTCTTAGAAGCACAACATTGTTATCTTGCAGCCTTTCGGGGAGTCACAAGTAAAAATTGTATTAATTTAAACAGAACAAGAACAGGCCTCTACCACTTCAACACTAAAAGATATAAAAGCAGTTGATTCTAATTTTCAAAGCTTCTTGTTCTTCTTCCAACATTTATTCAATTTTCGTATAAACAAACACATCTAATAATGAGCAATTAAATTAAAATTTTTTGTTAATATGAGGAAGCACTATATTAAAACATAAAGACAACATATCATGAAACATACAACATTGTTTTACCAGCTCATATGTCAGCAATTTTTGCCTATATATGTATAATTTCTTTTTGTAAGGGTATTTTAATATGCTTTTTATGTTTCATTCTGTTTGTTTATCCTAAAAAGAAAGTAAAATACTTTTGCAGTATATGTTATTTGTGGCTTTACATAAGGTAATGTCTTTCTGAAGGCAAACTGTATTACCCAAACACATTATGAATAACACTTCACCACTTGTTATTTATATGAAGTCCTGTATGTCAATATCTTTGTGTTCATGCATACACCCATAGGTACATATGTGTTACTGACATTTACTGAATTACTGAAATAATTCAATATATAATCAACAGTGCTTGTAGAATTAAGTAATGTATATTCTGTGAGTTGTGAATATCTCACCTAGAAAAAAACAATCATGTTTCAATAGCAGAGGTTTAGTCTTTTTTTATTTTTTTTCATGCTACAGAGTGAGGTGCTAATCAAAATGAGAAGGGTGGGAAATAGCTGTCAGGTACCTGTAAGGATGGAAATACCCACCCGATGGGCTCTAACTTGAGTAGGATGCTTGGTTCTTGCTGGGTGCTCTGTGATGGGTTAATCTTGGCTAGCTGCCTTGAAAGGCAGGGAAAAATAAGATGAAAGATCTTGTGGTTCAAGATAAGGACAGGGATATTCCTCAGGGATTATTGTCATGAACAAAACCGTTCATGGGGGATTAATGTAATTTTTAATAGCAAAGCATGATAATGAGAAATGCAACCAAAACTGTAAGCATCTTCCTTCTCATTTTCCCATCTTCTTTCTGGGTTCATCCTCACTCCTGACCATTTTTCTCCTTCCACCTGAGCAGTGCAGGGGGATAGGGAATGAGGATGGGGTTTAGTCTGTAACACACCTTCTCTGTTCTTCTTTCTCCTCACACATTTTTCCCTGATGCAGCATAATCTCTTCCCACAGGCTGCAGTTTTTCAGATTAAATCTGCTACAGTTCCCTGGGCTCCTCCCAGAGCTGCAGAGTGGATATGTGCAGGTATGATCATTCATGCACTCTAGGGGAACAGCTGCCTCTTCATGGTTGTTCCTCTGGGCTGATGCAGCACCTCCTCCCTTTTCTTCTCTAATATGGATGTCCACACAGCTGACCCACCCCAAAACTTTGCTCTGTAAACTGAATAGACCCCCATATTTGGAATGTTATGGAGGGATTACCAAGTTTTGCTTTACCTTTGGGCTATTAACCTCGGCTGTTCATCCACCTGGACACCAATGATGCTGCTGGGTGAATCTCAAGCATGCCATGGAAACTGAGCTCTGGAAATGAGGGTAAAGGGACTGAGGGGTGAGCAATATAATCCTGCCATGGTTTCAAATGCTGAAAGAATTGGATATACACCATGGTTCAATACCTGGCTGTGGGGCTGATGCTGCAGGGAGAGCTTCAACTGAAACAATAATTTCTTGAACCATTGGTAGAATAATTTGGTGGCATTGTATCAGTCCATTGGTCCATCATGGGAGCACACATATATTGGACACGTTTTTCAGTGTGCATCAGATAGAAAAATAACCAAGTATAGGAACAGGCTCAGTCAGGTAGCTCTTTAGGGATCAGACAGTATTCTTCTAAGTAATGGAAAAACAGTTTCCCCCAAGCAGAAAGTGCTGGACTGCGTGCAGTGTTGAGCTCATAATCGTCAATAGTACAGCAAGAACATGAATGGGCATAGAATGGAATATCCACAAAGGATTTCCACTCTCATACTCAGTCATAACCCCTGGCATGATAGCTATATATAATTGTTATTGTAACTGTACACTATGACACAACTGAGCAAAATACCTGACCTTTATGCAATATCTGTGCTGAACTGATTTTGTCAGACAACTGCAGCTATCTTCCATAAATTTCATAGATCTTTGGGGATGAAAAATCTGTGAAGATGTGCACACTCAGTATGCTGAATTTCTGACTCACTGTATTTGGTATCTTTAAAACCTCCTTCAGCTCTGTGACTGCTAAGGGAGAATAGTGCTTCCAGTATTTCAGCCTCCTGCTTTCCCTGATTTTTTTGCCAGCTCAGCAAACTATCAGCAGTTATAGCCTTCTGTGGCATCTTTGGAATAAGCAGGGAGCTTTCTCTAATGCGAGGTGCAATTATTTCCTCTACATACTCCTTTTGAAACATTTTGTCAGCCATTACCTAAATTCAAAGTCAGTTTGTACTAATGATGTAGTAACATATTGATCCACCTAATATATTTGTGCTGGTGAAATTCTTAGCAGCCCATTACATATGCTTCTTTAATACTAATGGGTTTGACATTCACACATGGAAGAAATAAAGGATATATCTTGGTTTCCTGCTCTTGAAGACAAGCCTACTCCACACTTTAGACAACCATTTGACATTAATTGCAAGTGCAGTTTGCCAGATCTTAAGTTCTGACATTACAGCCTTGCCACAACTTTGAAACACGGAGCAGCAGGACTCAAGGGCTCTGTAGTCTTCCTGCTTGAATTAGCAATTCTTTCCTGCTTTTATGTAAAAGTCCAGTTTGATTTTAGCTAAATTTGAACCATACTCAAGGCTACTGCATATGTTCTCAATATAATTATACAGACAAGGTTAAGAATTGCAGATATTTTCATTCAATATCTTCTGGTTTTTTCACACTATCCTCAGGATTTCCTGTGAAACACTTCAGTTGATAACTAAAATATTAAAGTAGTAAGCTTACATGTTTAATCCTTGGAACTTTAGCTGTTTCAGGACCATATTTGCAGAATTAGATTCCGTTTTTGCAAATACTGAGGTCAGGGAGAAGGTTCGTGAGCTTCAATAACTTGGCAGTTTGACAATGCTGTTCAACTTAAACTGTACTAAGTACCAAAAAAGCAAGTATTGAATATCATTGTAATAAACTCTTGTAAGACAAAGCATGAATATCATTGTAATAAACTCTTGTAAGACAAAGCATGCTCTGATTTATGAGCCTCTCTGTAGTAAAACAGTTCTACTTTAAATTTAACACTCTAGGACAACTACCATTCTGAAATGTGTACAGCCATTTCAGTTAGCACACAGTTATCCTTTCAGAAGAAAAAAGATTTCCTTTGAAATCAGTTTCATATAGTTTTCTTCAAGATTCATGCTTAAAACTCTGGCTGAAGCTTCACTAAGGAATTTATATAGAGGAAAAAAATCAAAGAGGAATCAAATATCAATTAGATATGCAATGTCTATTAAAGTTTTTAGAAACTGGATACATGAACTGGAAACTGTATACAAACTACCTGTGAAAAAATAATTTTTTTTCCACCCTCAGTACATGAGGTGAGATAATAGTATTCACAGTTCTTGAATTAATTTTTTTGGTAAAACAGATGAAAGTTAAACAAAAACTAGGAATTCAGTGCTAATTCTCCATATGTGCTCCCACTACATGAAAAATTAAAGTTTTCTTTGTGCCTGCATGGGTGTGGCTCTGTACATACCATGAGAAGGCAAAAGCTGAAGAAGAATTAATATATAATGCATCTGTCATGTTGGAGTAAGAAGTGGGCACAGCACCAAGCCTGACAGAGTTCAAGAAGCATTGAATGCTCTCAGGCACAGGGTGGGATTGTTGGGGTGTCCTGTTCAGAGACAGGAGTTTGTCTGATGATCCTGATGAGTCCCTTTCAACTTGGGACATTCTGTGATTAATTCCTAGAGTTGCAGTGCTCTATTTTCCCTAGAAATACTGATCCATGTCAAACAACTTGTTTAGCCCTTTCTGTGTTATATGTATTTTCAGATGTAGTTTTTGTGCTTGCATGGATTTAGACAGTTTTGTTTTTTTCTTTTACTTAGTTTCCCATCCTAAGGAGCTGAAAAAGAAGCTCCTTCTGTGGCTGTTGAAGGAAAGCAATCCCATACTGCCAGCACAGATTCACTGCCCATGGTCAGACCCTGGGCACACCTGGTGAGACAGAATGCTCTCATGTCAAAGCAAAATGTTATTTAAAGGAGAAATAATCATTAATTTAACAATGATTTCTATTTAAGAAATCTGCATGACAAAACTCAAAGAAGGTGCATCCAGAGATATGACCCTCCTCTGAAATGTACAAATGTTTTCAGAACAATTTCAAAAATATTTTTTTTCAAATAATGAAAGGTATTCCCTTTAATGTGCCTTCTTCTCCTATTTATTGTGTTCATTTTCATTAATATTCTAAATGATTGCTGAATATTAAAATAATATTGGAATTCATATTAATATTCTCAATGAATGCTTCAAATAATGAATGTATTATTAGAATACTCTTCATGAATACCAATGGAAAATGTAACCTCAAGAATATTGCTGAATGGCAGTTTTTATTTTATAAATATGTATATTTGCACTTGTAACCTGAGACAGAAAGTTGGTTTCTGTGCAACTTCTGACTGTTGTTCGTCAAATTAGAATCATAGTCGAGTGACTTACAGATTACAATTTCTAGACATTTTGAAGTAATTTCCATAATGGTTTTGAACTATGTAAAAATATTCTGCATATAAACACATAGACTAAACCCAGGAATGATCTGGAGGAAATTTATGCACCTTGTGGACGGAAATATAAGACAAAGAGTTCAAACCAAATAGACAATCAGTAAATTCTCTTCAGGAAATTTGCTTTCTGATTCTTGTCACTTTCCTGGGTTGTTTCTCAGTACTGCCTGAATAAAAGATAATTATCATATTTTCATTTTGTCTAAGAACCTTAGGAAATACTGCCACTCGTGTGTAATTGCAATGTTTACAACAATGTCAAGCTGGGATCTTGACATACTAGTACAGTGCACCTCTAGTTAATACTATTATCATTAATATCTATTTCAAGTAACATCTGAAAATATTTCAACCAAAAAATTGAAAACTTGTAAATCAGACTTCTAATTTTAAAAGGTGCTTTAAAATGGAATGAAATTTTCCTGGCGGAAGATATTAAAAAAAGTATAGGAAGTAGACAAGTTTTAAAGATTCAAATATGTTGAATGTGTTCTGTCTTTCAATAGTTCTGGTATACAAGCACAAGGAAGTTGAATGTCTAAATGTTGCTATCTCTCCTTCATATTTCAGGGTGGATTAACTTGTCAAAATTAGTATTGACAGCAGAAAAACTTGGCCTCTTAAACTGTATTTGATATGAAGCCAAACTGAAATCCCAAGTGTTCACCTTGCATTTTAAACCAGGATGCTGTGGAAGTTCATGAAAGATATTATGAGGAATCACTCCACTGCCCAAACACAGCATCATGAATAAATGATAAGTACTGTCTGGGATAATCCTTGTAGTTTTTTCCCTCTGCGCATTGCAGAGAGACAACATTAAACATATTTGAATGTTGAAACATTGAGGACTCTGAAATCCAATTTCAATATGATACATAAGATGTGTGTCCTTTGTATGGCTCTCCCAAATGTCAGATTTCCCTGGCAGAGAGGAAATTTACCTCTTAAAAGCAAAGTGTGAATAAAATATATTTTATTAGGAATCGAGTAGCACAATGTCAAGTTTTTATCTTAAACACTGTGTATGACCCAGGCCACAACATCAGTGAAAGGACATTCAAATGAGAGGTTAAAAGTGGGCATCAGAAGAAAGCAAAAATTGCTTGGGAGTCTGAGGACTGTTGTTAGAATGTTAGAAGACCTGTCAGGCATGGCTAACATAGTTCCATTGAAGAAGATCTCAGAGGAAGCTGATAAAAGTATGTACAATGGGTTGATGATGTTATCTTCAAAGCCACTTAGATTTTAAAATGTGTGAAGGAAAAGTACATGTACTAACTATAAAAACTCTCTTTTAAAGGAATGCAGTTTATCTGAATGTTTGACTTGAATACTCACATTTATTCATAATTACACTAACTAAGACAGGAATATAAACCTATTTTACATTTGCCACTTAACTTTTTAACAGCTAACATTCTCAGGCATTTGATGGATCTTCTCAGGAGGATTGGTTTTTGCTTTGCTGTCTAAAGTTGTGTAAGAAAAGTAGAAATGCTCCTGAAATTTCTTTTCCACAAGAAATAACTAAAGAAGTAACTAAAAATGTGATTTCTCTGAGGATTTTCTAAGGACTTGCTACAGTTCATACTATATACACATTTATTCTTTTTCTTGCCTATTTTCCATTATTGATGAAAAAGTTGACTATGTCTAACAAAACTCCTGTCTTCACTAAAAGCTGTGAAATTGTCCCAAAATTTGAATTTTGCCCTGCACAAATCTGAACCAGACACTGTGAAGAAGCTCCAAAATCTAAGCTGATAAGTCTAAGAAGATTGTGAAAAATGCAGTCTAGAAATTCAGGTTGCATATGTATTACTAGATAAGATAAAAATGGAGCTTAACTGCTAGGTGTGAAATATCACTAACAATAGGTGAACAGCTTTGTCAAATATTTGATAAGTTATCATCTAAGAAGCTGCACTAAGTTGCTATGGATCCACAAATAATTAGTGTCTTGTTTCTGCAGTTTAAGAAATCTTTGCAATATTTGTTATGCTGTGGAAGAGTTTTGCAAATATTAATAGTTTTGTCCACTTGGATTTTATTTAAAAAATAGATTCCCATTATTAAAGGCTCAAAATGGTCATCAAAGGTCAAATGTCAAATGTTCATCTCCCAACCTCTGACTATATCATGCAAAGTCAGCAATGAAAACACTACTTTCATAATGATAAATGTGTAATGTTGTCATAGTAAAGATCTGCTTACTTGCCGAAATCTGAAGACTTATAGCAAATAGAAACCCTCCAATCACCATTCCAAAGAGTGTTACAAAAAGGGTCAAACAGATAGACAGCCAAAAAATATTTATATTTTTGAGCTCAAACTTTTGAGCATAAAAGGATGTTTAGCTTTAAATATTTTGTTCTGAATTTGTTCTAGTTTAATAACACAGAGAAAAATTAGGTTATATAGTACTTGAGAATGAGCTTATTTCTGTAAAGTACAATGCAATATATCATTCTCGATAATGTCTCTTCCAGACACAAAGGAACATCAGTAAAATCAGCAGAATTTGGTTGTGAATGTTCTTTATTGATACTTTTTGTTCAGTTCAGGAAAAGCATTTAATGACTCTTGGTAACACAAACAAAATAGTGAAGGACTTCTCTTATATTTCTGTCTTATTCAGTGTAAGTGAAGGTTTAGGGCAAACATAGAGCTGAACATTTAAGCAATATATTTAGACATTGTTTACATGTCTTGTTTTCTCTCTTCAATCAGGACTGATATTTTTTTAAATACAAGATGAGAGAAGGGGAAAATTTGATATTTCTTCTCAGTCCAGCATGTGTAGAACTGACAGAATTCTCACACTGGTGGAGATTTCTCATCCAGTTTATCACCTCTAGAATAATCTTTGTTCCGTTCACTTAGGGAGAGAAGTCCCTCTTGTCAATTTATGGAGATTTCTCCACAAGAAAAGAGTTCTCTCATGGCTTTTAATTTCCACAAATAGCAGCCACACAGAAATCTGCAATCATGAAGTCCCTCCCATCTTTCACAGACTTCCCACAACTGCATTTTTGGGCCATGTCAACTGCTGGGGTACTATTTTAAGGATGAGCTGTTCAAGAGCAAAGGTTCTCTTTATCTGTCTATGAGATCATCTTCATCTCTGGCACAGAAGTCTTCTTCTTCTTCTTTCCATGAGGGCAAAGGGACTTCATCACTCTTCTCTCTCTGTTCAAACTTCTCAAGAGACCACAGCTACTTCAACATCTGCTTGCTTTAGCATATATGCCTTTGCTCATATCTACAATTTGAACATCTCCCTATTCTTTCCAATGAGTTACAAGGTAAAAGAGTCTGATGTGTCAATTATATCTTCTCCATAGCCTTACAAGAGGATTTCAACTAAAGACTGAGGCATCTCCTCAACCCTCCCATCTGGGACTTGACTNCTCCCTATTCTTTTCAATGAGTTACAAGGTAAAAGAGTCTGATGTGTCAATTATATCTTCTCCATAGCCTTACAAGAGGATTTCAACTAAAGACTGAGGCATCTCCTCAACCCTCCCATCTGGGACTTGACTTCTTCTTACTGACCTTCACGTCTCATGTTGTTCTCTACATGTCTTCACTCTCCTTTTCTCTAACCTGAGAGAGGATTGAAGGTGTGCAAATCATATCTGTGCACTGAAAGAGTTAATATCTCACTTGGGGCCTGCAGATGCTCACATGATCCCTGCCGAGCTGTGGCCAAAGCAATCATGGTGATGGATTTCAGGCCGCACTGGGGGTTGTGTCAGGATCTCAGGGGGCCAGGCCAGAACGGCAGTGGCCGCTCCAGCTGCATGGCTGGTCTCTGACCACTGCTGCCTTCAATGCCAGCTGCAGGCTGATGGCTTCCCTTCCCCCTGCCCAGCAGCCACTGAGGCTGCGGCGAGGGCCAGGCTGTGTGGCCTGCAGCAGAGGGGCCTGGCCTGCAGCCGCTCCTGGGGCCCGGAGGACCCTGGCTCGGCCCGGGCAGGCAGCAGGGCAGGGCTTAATGTCGGCAAGATGTTATCAGCCACGGCCCAGCTGTACCTTGGATGGGGGGCCTGCAGCCTCCCCAGCCCAGCCCAGCCACCAGGCCAGGAGGAGGGGAAGAGCTTCTCTCTCTAGATGCTGAGGGGTTTGTTAGTTTTTAACATGAGTGTTCATAGAAGCGTGTTCAGCTTTCTAGTAGTTTAACAAAGTGTCAATATTCAAAACCAATCACTGATTGGTTTTGTCAGGCACAGAAGAAACTGCTAGCAGCTTCTCTTAGAAAATCAGTTCAGTGACTGGCTTCTTCCCTTCTCACCAATTATCAATTAATGCAAAACCAGCATAGGACTTAACACAAGGATTTAATATTCCAATGGACCTCTACAAACTCCCATTAAATACAGTATCTGCCACCCTTCATTGTATTTCCCATGGTTTCTGTTTCTTAGTTTGGACATTTGACAATTTAGATAAGGAAACAATGAAGTTTTTAACACTTTCCAGGTAAGTTATGGAAGAATTAATCATAATTTATTGGTTTTCGAAATGTTGAAATGTTTCAATGCTGAACTACTTATTTTATATCTTCTTATACTTAATAGCAATTGCTAACCTTTATTTAAAACAAAAGAACTTCTAATATACTTTCTAGACAAAAAGTAAAATGCCAAAGAAAATCTGATTTTTTAAAATTTTGAATGGAGTGATTTTGACTCCATTTCCTTTATTTAGACATTCCTCGTGTATCTTCAGTTTTTCTAATGAGCATTTGTGCACACTATGAGTGATGAATGACATTTCTAAAGATAAGCACAGATGTTGATACTCAAGTCACAAAGGCATAAACTAGTAAAAATCCTGCCTTAGGATTGAAAAACGGAAATCTTTCAATGAAGAAATGCAAACCAGAAAAAAGCCTCATTTCACTCAATCAAAACCACTTCTCAATTTGAAAATGTTTTCAATACCTTTAATCTTCTGTAAAAAAAATTCTCTTCTAGAAATTCTACAGATGAAATTATACATAGAATTATAGAATTATTTGGGTTGAAAGGGACCTCTCTGTGGTAGGCAGGGACACCTTCCACTAGNCAAAACCACTTCTCAATTTGAAAATGTTTTCAATACCTTTAATCTTCTGTAAAAAAAATTCTCTTCTAGAAATTCTACAGATGAAATTATACATAGAATTATAGAATTATTTGGGTTGAAAGGGACCTCTCTGTGGTAGGCAGGGACACCTTCCACTAGACCAGGTTGCTCAGAGAACATCCAGCCTGACCTTGAATGCTTCCACATATGGGGAATCCACAGCTTCACTGGGCAATCTGTTCCTGTGCCTCACTACACTCACAGGAAAGAATTTGTTCCTAAAGTCCAATTCAAACCTTTCAGTTTTAAACCATCCCACTTTGTCCTATCACTACATGCCTTAGTGAAAAACCATTCTGCTTTTCATGACCTTTTCAAAAGCATTCTCCCTGTGGCTGACTGACGAATAACTGAAAATATAAATTATGCATATTAGTATAGAATGTTTTTAAGAAAGAAAAAAAAAATAAGATGCACTGTACTGGCAGAAAAGTAGTCTGTCTTTTTCTTAAGACTTCAAGAACTTCAAAAATCTCTGTATTTGCCTGACTGGGAACAGGCTCATGGCCATGGAAGAAATATGGGCAAGAAAGTTTCTAACAGACTAACAGAAATAAGACATCCTGCTGTAGAAAGCAGCTGTTAGCAGATAATAATGTTATTAAGAGCTCGTAGTTTTCTTGAGAAAGACGCAAAAAAAGGCATACAAAATGAGTAGGAATTATCTGCACAGAAGTCTTATGACATGTGCTCCCATTTTTTAGGACTGTAAGGCTTCAATTAAAGTTGGTATATTTGAGTTTATCTTTTTTTTTCACCCTCACAGAATTTTGGCCTTTCTTTTTTGTTTGTTTTAAAGCTAACTTACTAGTGATTGCATCCTAAACAATGATGGTTGAAGTGTCTTCTTTATTTGATTTTCAATCAAATTATTAGTTTCTGTACAATGAGCACAGATGGGATATGATTACTGATTGGAAATAACAATCATAATCTGAGGCCACCTAATATTTTCAGAGGGTGTTAGGACCTGTGAAGAGAAAATGTGAGCAATCATCAAAATAAGAAAGGATTTTTTTAGTCACCTTTTACAGACATAGAAAAAAACCCCTAGATCTCTGAGGTCACAGACTGAAAACTACTGATCAAGATGCTTTCCAGATTTTCAGAATGTAATGAGTCCTTAGGGATCTCATCTTCACCTAGGGGAAGGGACCTTGTATCAACCGTTAGGCACCTGATTTACTGCTTAGTATTTGATCTCCCAGCCACTGGGTAGTTTTGGGATGTGGCATCCACATTCTCTGAACATGATTCTTTCCCCAGGATTTTTCTCCTGGGTAGCTGAAAAGGCAGCAAGAGGCCCCAGAGAAAAAAAGGAAAACAACTCTTATCTCAGTTGCTTCTCTGGTGCACAAGTGGAATGTATCATGGAAGATTGTTTACCTGAAGGTGATTGCCTGATTGGATTTTGGTATGAGGTGTTTTGACTCATTGGTCAATTGGTGCCAAGCTGTGTCAGGACTCTGGAAAGAGTCACGAGTTTTCATTATTGTCTTTTTAGCATTCAGTAAGTATCTTTTCAGTATTCTTTAGTATAGTTTAATATAGTATTCTTTAGTATAATATAGATTTATAAAATAATAAGTTAGCCTTCTGAGAACATGGAGTCCGATTCATCATTCCTCCCTGCCACGAGGGCACCTGTGAATACAATAGTGAGAGGTTCATAAAACCAGTCATCAATCTTGAATGGCTGTGAGCAACAGATCTAATTTAATTAGATTTTTTTATTTAAGTTTTTTTGGGGTTTTTTTTACCTGTATAACTGTCATCCAATTGAACACTGCTCTTAATTTTTTTTCACAGGTAGAAAACTATATTTTATTCATGTGTTACGTTGCAATGCAAGATGTGTCCAGGGATGTGTATCCTATTGCCATCTGTTAGAACCAGGTGGGATAGTTATCTTCTGTTAATGGGCCACCTGTTAAAATCAAGTGGGACAGGCTTTTTATCTCTTCCATGACCCATCCTCCCTCTGAGGAGATATCTTCTGTTAATGGGTCATTGAGTCTCACTGCGTAACTGATAAAATTGCATCATCCTACTGTGAGATGTTCTGCCCAGGGGGAGGAGCTAAGAGTTCCTATCTGGATATAATCTGAGATTTGGACTGCCACAGTCAGCATTTTCCCACTGGATTCCCAGAAGAGGACTAGGCCCATCTACACCACCATTGGACCTTCAGAGGAAAACTACACCCTTCTACAGGATCATTGTTTTCAACAGAACCACATTTGTCACTCCAGGAGGACTGCAGCCACCATTCAATCAGACTGCTACCAACATCCTGACCCACAGGGTGTCAGGTTGTATTCTGACTCTGTCAGTGTTGTTTTGTATTAATGTATTTTTAATCTTATTTTCCTGATAAAGAGCATTTATTCTTACTCCCATATCTTTGCCTGAGAGCCCCTTAATTTCAAAATTGTAATAATTTTTCATTTCAAGAGAGGCTCCTGCCTTCCTTAGCAGACACCCGTGTTTTCAAACCAAGACAATATAATTTCTAAGCATGCTGAAAATCCCAAAACTTTTTAATGGGGAAGAGAATTTGTCACATTACTACTGGATTATTTGTTTTATTTCTGCAAACATTTGTAGATTGCAAAGTTTTGTTTGCAAAAGAAGCAGTTATGGCTAAATATTTGCAGAAATATTCACTTGAGTATTTACCATGATAACACTTGTAAATTTTGGCCTGATACATGATCAAGGAAAAAGAAGAGTTTGTAGCTAAACTCCTACCTGTTTTCTGCATTTGATGAATTTGGGAACTGCTTTGAAATCCTTAATGTTTCTAACTCAATTTGACTTCATGTCAAGACAGATACACTACAGATAAACTAACACTCTGATGAAACTAGATTATCACAGTTTGATACAACTTAAAAGTAACCCTATTTTTCCAGTTAGAAATATACTCTTAAAAGATGACATGATCTTTTTTTACTTGTTAGAAGAATGCTTTCTTAATATTATTTCATAGGATCCTTTTTGAATTAGTTTGCAGTTTTTCAAAAAAACCTGAGGAAACTGGCTTGTTCTGAGTTAACACAGGAGTCCTAACCACACTTTTATAAGAGTAGCACTATATTTAATTTCATTTTTCCAAAATTTACTACCCCTTTGTCTCCCTTTAGGCAGCTTACTGTGATCATGCCTTTTGCTAAAGGAATCAAAGGTATTTATGGTTTGGGACAAAGGTCCTGTTGAGGATTGATGAAATGGATGGTGGGTTCACAACAATAGTGAATTAGAAAGATCTAAGGCAATAAGGATCAATCAAAACCTGTTGTTTTTTTTTTTCCCCACAGAATTCTTACTGATAAGCTATAGTTTTTTCCTTCTTTCCTTCTTAGGATTTCCATTATTAATTTAATGATATAATTGCTCTTAAGTAGAAGAATTAGAAATTAATCCTTGCCAGTGCATTTAGCACTCACTTTTAATGGGTGTTAAGATGTCGGAATCCAAGGTATTCCTCTTCGTGCCCCAAACCCCGGGCAGGGGTCTGAGCGGCCCTGGCAGGAGGCCAAAAACACTTGGGGCTTTGATTTCAGCCCATGGGACAAATTACCAACCTTATATGAGGAATCACGGGTCACAAAGGTTTAGACAGCACAGTAGCAGTAGTTAGAGGGTGAAAGGAAAAAATTTGAGATTTGGTACAANGAGCAGAAGACTCCTGACTCCTTGTTGGACAGCCGGGTTGGGAAAAGCGGCTTCCACCAACACCTGGGGTCATCTCAGAGAGCAGAGAAGACCCCGACATTAAGACTTAAGAGAATTGGGCTTCTTATTTAATTTAAGTCCTACAAACCAGTATAAAAAAGAAAACATATAGTAGAAGTGTCCCTCAGAGGAGCAGTGTATTTATGAAACTATAGAAAAAAACCCAGACCTGAGGGAAGAGGGGGGAAATAATATCATCTTAAATGCTGAACTCCATGCAGCTATGGCTGTGTAATTATCAATAATTGTGTCAGATATGTAGAGGTACCTCTGGGACCTCTGCCCTGGCTGAAAACATATTTTCTATTGCTATGTAAGTGCAAATGAAAAAATTGTGCTACTCAAAATTCCTGAGTTTATAAGTGACCTGAAATTACAGAAAAGAATTTATGCAAAACTACATATATATGTAAATGAGTATGAATGAGCCTACTCAAAAACTGGGTTCATTGCCTTGATTTTTAAAACATTTTTAATTGGGAATGGATTAGTGAAACCTCCTAGTTTCTGATCTGGCTGGACTGGATCAAGGTCATCAACATCTTCACCCATGTAAGTAAAAAAGTTACAAAATACCACTGGGCATCACAGTCGTGTTTAGGCATAGTGTGTCTTGCAATAGCTAGGTCCCATGTCAGTACTTCCTGGCAGAGTCAGTGTCCCTAAAATTCAGTCTGATAGCTCAGCATTTGCACTGTCCTTCCTCTATTTTAGTCCCTTTTTTTTTTTCCTTTTTTAGGAAATGAAATAGTTTTAAGCAATGGAAATAGGAAAAAAATATATATTGTTCTTACTTTTGGTAGCTCAAGCCTCAATTTTCTTCAAATTAGCAAATGAAAAGTATTGCCTTCATGACAACATTTGAATTACCCAAATGACTTTTACTTTTTTATCTCAAACACTTTAACTAGTCCCTACTTATTTTTATTCTGGTCCATTTTGCATTCTCTTTAAACATAGATAATTTTCTGGAATTAGTTATGTGACAGAAAGGATCTGCTGCTGAAAGTATGTGCAAGGATAAGACCCATGCAACTATTATTTACCACTCATATAGCATTAATAGAGGAATTTTATATTAGGAAGCCAAAAAGAGAGGATAACTAAAGTTCCTAAATCTTACAATTTCATAAACCAGAAGAATTCTATACATTTTTCCTAATTTAGGTCTTTTCCCAAATTAGGTATCAAAACCAACACATGTAATCAAGAGAGACAGAGGAAAATGCTGAAATGCTGCAGAAGGTATATCTTCAGTAGAAATTTTCAGGCTCAAGAGAATGATATAGGCTTACAAAAGTAAGATATATAATCTAAGAATAACTAAAATGATCCTGCTTAAGGGGCTCAAACTGTACAAGAATTAAGTGTGACTGCTGTGATTTCAGAAGCTGTGGAGGAAGGGCAACAGCTGTTTATAGCACAGAAACAGGAGCTGAATGTGATAAAGAAGCACTTCTTTCCACTGACACTGCCGGAGGAATGGAGATGCTGGCAGGTCTTGCAGGCTGAGGAAGGGACTGAGAGTCACTTTCCCCCCAAGGACTCAGCTTTCTGTGTCCCCAGGCTGCATTTGGACCTTGGTTCCTAGTAACCTCTGTGTTACTAGGAACCTGGTTTCAATGCTTGAGGAAGCATGTGAGCTAAAATGGTACAAGATAAGATAGAAGTGAAAACTCAGAAGTGTCACTGCTGAAGCACTGGGAGCAGTTCAGATTTTCAAAAGGGAAAAAACTGACATGAAAAGTTATAAAACCCTCGGGGTGGCATCTGAAAAAAACCCAAAGAAACAGGAGAGCGGTTCAACAACATCAGGGATCTGCAAGTAGCAACAGAGATTTGCTGATTGATGTTTGCAGCAGATTGATGCCTTCCATCAAGGCCAGTGAGTCTCTTAAATGCTTGGCCTAGGAGCTTCATCATCCAAGAACTGCTATTGCATGTATACACAAGCAAGCTGCACTCTCATACTGTACATATATTTTCAAATTGTCTGGCCTAAGTGACCAGGGAAAGAGCAGGAAGGAAGGTTACTGAACACAGGAGTAGAGAGGGACCTGAGGTAGTGCTGGGTGCAGGCAGGAGAAAGTTTTATCTATCCCACTAATGCAACTAACACAGCTTTAAAAGGGAAATTCTCATTTGGCCTAAGCTATGCTTTCATGTTCCAGCTTATTTTCTCTAATGTAAAATCATGATGTAAAAGACGTTCATTACTGGAAATTCATAGGCACGAAAATCTCAGGACTGCTAATAGTGTTCTCTCCCTTCTAACGAGACTTTATAAAAATAAACCTAATGAGAGTGTCAAGAAGAAAGAGGAATAATTAAGAAAGGGAAAATAAGAGCAGGATGAAAGAGAAGAGAGATAAGGAGCAGTAGAAGAAAATGAGAAATAGAAATATAAATAGGCAATAGGAGAAAAGGATATATTACAAGAAAAAATAATACTGTTGAAAATTAATGCTTTTTAGATTTTTGGCTGTTGGCTACTATACTGCTAATTTTTCTGTAAGCTACTAAAATCACAATGTCTGAATATTTTGCAGTATAGAAGATTATTAATGTGTAAAAACTTCATGACAGCTTTCTGCAAATGACAGACCTTATGAATTCTGACAAATGGCTCTTGATATTAATCATACAAATACATGAGTACTCTAAAAAGATTCATTTCCAGGAATTTCATGAAAATGTGTTTCAGACAGGTGTGAAAGCACATCCTGCTGTGCTTATGGAACCCTTTTCTGAAACTTCCTTCGGAGCAATCTTGTTCTTGTATTATTTATCATTCTATTGTCTCTGATCTATAATTCAAAAAGGAAAACCCTTTGATTAATATAAAATATATTTTCAAATAAGTGTTGAAAATTTCAGCTACCAGATGTCCATTATTGTTATCAGCCACAAAAATGTGAAGGTGGAGCATACCGATCAGGTCATTCTGTCCTGCCAATAAAAGATATACTCTGCCTTTACTGCTGTTGTTATGATAAAATAATGAGGATTGCAAGACTTGCTGTACTTTCTCACTATTCAGCTATAACTATTGAAATGAAAAAGTCTTACTCTCCCTCTGTAAACTAGTCTTGTCCTGCCTGAAACATGAATTATATCACAATTTGCTCCAGGGTCAGTCTGCAATCAGCTACTCCTTTCAGTCTTCTTGGTGATTATATCCATCCATTAAATTACAAAAATTCCCTAAAAATGAAGATAAGTATTCGTAAGTATACTACTGATGAGTTGAGCTCTCACATTCTAATAGGTATCATTATATTAGATTATGATATATTGTCTCATGTTTCTCATTAAGATTTCATTGCAAATTTCTAATTATAAGGGTGCTCCCTAATGCTACCAAGGGAAAGCATGTACTACAGCTAAAACCCTGACTTTCTGTAGGGGGAGAAATTTGCAAAGGCAGAGATGTCCCTAACTTGCATTGAAATTCAGTTAGAGTTAGCTACCTAACTGCTATTTATCCCTTAGGAATGTAACTGAAGCATAAATATTTTTTATGTTTGCACAGCTTGACTGGGGCAAAGAAAAGATTTCTTTTTCCTTCAAAAAACTCAGAAAGCCAAAACTGCAGAAGGAAAAAGCAATTTCCCTGAAAATTGTACGGCAGTAGGCAATGATATATTAACAACCAATTTTCTAATTTAAAAGCACACAATTTTTGTTCTTTATTGCCATTTTAACTCTTTGAATACAGAGACATCTATAACTATGTCAAGATCTATAATGAATTGTGCATGACTTTAAAATGTTAATATGATAGCTGAAGCTCTTTTCTTCTATACAACAATCTACAAAATAAGAGTTTGTGTCTATGGGCAGGGACACCTTCCACTAGACCAGGCTGCTCAAAGCTCCATCCAACCTGGCCCTGAACACTTCCAGGGATAGGGCTTCCACAGCTTCTCTGGCAAACCTGTTCCAGTGTTCCATCACCTTCTGAGTAAAAAGTTTTTTCCTATCATCTCTCCTCTTTTGGTTTAAAACTCTTCTCCCTCATCTATCCCCTAGCTTATTTGCTTGTGCAAAAAAGTCTCTCTCCCTCTTTTTTATAAGCCATTTTCAGTAGGTTGAAGTAAGTCAAATGCTGCAATCAGGTCTCGCCAGAGCCTTCTTCAGGGTGAATAGCCCAGATGTTGCTCACGCCCAGATCTTATTGCCTGTCTTTATAGGAAAGGTGCATGGCTCCCCTTTGGACTTGCTCTATAATGGTAAGGTGGTCCACATCTCTTTTTTGCTGGAGACCCCGGAGCTGGATGCAGCACTCCAATTGGGCTCTCAGGAAGGCAGAGTAGAGAGGGAGACTCTCCTTCCACAGCTGCTGGTCACACCTCTTTTGATGCAGCCCAGGATTCGCTTGGCTTTCTGGGCTCCTGGCACACACTGCTGTCTCCTGTTCAGCTTATCTTCTATGGGAACTTCTAAGTCCTTCTCTGCAGGCTGATCTCAGTGACTTCTCTCTCAGTCTGTACTCATGTCTGGGATTGCCCTGACACAGGTCCAGCACCTGTGTCCTAGGGTTACTGTATGATGCTTGTATCCCCTGTTGTCTGCATTGTTTATGCTGGATATTATATTCTGTGCCTTCAAGACTGGCTCTGACAGCAAAGGCAGGGAGAAGAAGCACAGAGTTTTTGTTATCAGCCTCACTCACTCACTCCTCCACATTCGTCTGGACTGTTGATGTCTGGGCATGGACGGGGCAGAACACAACACTCCTTTTGCTTTTTAGTTAGTTAGTTTAGCTAGCTGAGGCAGTCTGAGATTTCCCTGATCTGTTTTTCTTTCCCTCTTCTTGGAACCGCCCAAACCTGCTCCAGACCAGGAGCCGGAGAAACACTGAGAACACCTTGCAGCCTGCCGGGGCCCACTCTGCAGCCTTTCCCAGACCTGGAGGGACTGATAACAGAGCAACCACCCACCAGAGAGACCTTCTGAATTTGTCATCTCTTCAGAGCTGCAAATGAGTTTTGTCATCTGGTATTGTTCATTTTGTGTGCTGGGGAGTGCTTTGCCTGTTAAATAAACAGCTTCTTTCTACTTCTCTCTGAGGAATCCTTCCCAAACCAGTTGGGGAGAGGGGCCGTGTGGGTTTGCTTTCTGGAGGGGCCCCCTTTGGAGTTTTTTCCCAAATTTGCCCTAAACCAGGACAACCTGGCACTTGGACTTGTTGAATTTCATGAGGTTCTGAGGGATCAGCTTCTCAAGCTTGTCCAGGTCCCTTTGGATGGCATCTGCACCGCTGAGCTTTGTGTTGTCTGCAAACTTGCTGAGGCTGCACTCAATCCCACTGTCTCTGTCATTGATAAAAATATTGAAGGGCCACCTGCAACTGCACACAGAGCCATTGGACAAAGCTCTCTGGCTGTGTCCATCCAGCTAATTCTTTATCCAAACAATCCACCCTTTAAAGCCATGTCTCTCAAATTTGGAGATAAGGATGTCATGTAGGACAACATTGAAGAAGTTACAGAAGTCACAGAAGCCTAGGTAGGTGACATCAGTCTGTCTTCCCTTGTTGGTTGTTGCAGTCACTTCTTCACAGAAGGCCACCAGATTGGTCGAGAAACAATTTGTCCTTAATACAGCCATGCTGGCTGTCTTGGATCACCTCTGTAATGTTAGTCTCGATAGGAATAGGATAATCTCAGTCTTCATGCACAAAAGAGAGAGAGCTTACATTTCAGACTGAAATTCCTCTTCCTTTTCTGTCCACAGACATTTATTCCTGTTTGATATAAGTGAGATTACTTCTATCCAGTTAGAAAATTTGGCTAATTTTACAGGAACAAACCTGAGAGATAGTAATGAATACTGCTGCTGGATTCCTACAGACTTTTAAGTAATAAGAGAAAAATGTAAGCCATTTAACCAATAACTGCAACAAATATTATGAGTTTCATCTTCTATATTTTTAAAGAGAGATGTAATGTGCTCAGCAGATCTTTTTAAAAATGCTTTAATATTAAACTTTTTGCAATTACACAAGGCTGTTTTTCAAGTGCTCTTCTGAAGTGAGACAATTCCTCTTCACTTTGCCTTACCCACCTTTCATTGGCTGGAGAATGACTGCATGCAGATGGATTCATCAGCTTTTCACAGCATGTACACATTTCATTTCCACCAGTACTTCACTAAATAACTGAAAGTGATGTTAAATTAGAAATCTTATGCCTGCAAATCCATTTCCTTGTAAAATTTTACAGTCAGAATACTTGCTAAAAATACTAATGAGTGACCACATGGTTTTTGCCCAGAATAAGGTTTTTAAGCATAAGTATACAGCATATGTACAATGTGGTATGACACATAGTATATATTTATAACATAAGTGGTGTCCCTGTTGAATCTGGTTTGCTGAGAAAACAATTGTATTATTTTAAAAAAAGTAGAAATAGCATGGCTCTTTCCTTCTAATTATGTGAGAAAATATTAAAATGTGTATCCTCAAGTTTTGAGGAAATAGGCATCAAGATATTTTAAATGTGTATGAAATTACGAATATGAAGATAGATACTTACACAGTTACATGACAAAGTGCTGAAGGTATCATAATCACAAGTTTTACTGTTAAGAACAATCAGCTATTTTAGGGTGACCAATGTACTAGCTTTTATTTCAGTGCACTTGAAAAGATTTTTCAGCATTTTACTGTTACATAATTATTGAATTAAGTGTTGTATATCCTTACATGATATAGATAGGGATGGTGCTGATATTCTAAAATAGGTATTTACCTTCAAAATGCTCTTTAAAATGACAAGGTATAACAATAAACAACCTAATCTTAAGCACATATTTCTTTTTTTAGTTTGTAGAGAAGTGCTGATATTAGTGGAGATATTTAACAAAAGCTTTCTGAGGGGACGATGGTAAGTTGTGGAAGCTTATCCCACTAATAAAATTAAATGAAAAGGGGATAATTTGCTTAGATTTTTTTTTAAGGCACATGTCATGCCACAGTGTTTTCTAACTTTGCTTCAGAGAGACATCATGGTTTATTAACTAAGTGGCTTACACATTACTAAGAAGGCTGACACATGAGATCTGTAATCGAGTTCCTCATATTGCTCCTGGATGACCTCAGGCAGACACTGCATCTGTCCATACCTTATGTGCTGACACCACACAGTGGAACAGCCAAACACCCTTGAGTCAGCATCCAAGAACCTCTCTTGGCTCATCTGCTTTGTGTCACTTTTCCTGGGTAATGCTCACACCCTGCAAAGATTCCTTTCCCATCACAGCATCTCTTCCTGAAGGAAGCTTGCCTTGACTCTGACAGCAGTAGGATTGTGCTGTGGTTCCCTCTCTGCACCCAGTCCTTGAGGGTCAGCCTCCAAACAAAGGAGAAAGCACAGTGGTGTCTGAGCCAGAACTCCTTCATTTGGAGTGAGCAGCTGTAGTGGGAGACTCAAGAGGTATTGGTAAAAATGGCAGTGGTAATTCCAAAGGGGTAAATACAAAAAGCAGGTGAAAGTAGCAATGTGCAGTGGTTGTGTTTGGCAGTCTTCTGGTATACAGTCTTGTGCTTTGGGAAAATAAAATCATAGAATTATTAAGTTTGGAAAATCATAAAATTATTACGTTTGGAAAAACCTCCAGGATTATAAAGTGCACCCTTTGACTGATCTCTCCCTTGTGAACCAGACCATGGCAACAAGTGTCACATCCAGTCATTTCTTGAACACTTTCAGTGATGGTAATTCCATCACTTCCCAGGGCAGCCTATTTCAATACTAGATAACCCTTTTAGTGAAGAAATTCTTCCCAAATAGATAGACCTTCTCCTTTGTGAAAGTCTAAGTACTACAGTGTGAAATATGTTGTTCAACATAAACAATTTTTAAACAATTGAATAGTAAGAGCATACTCAGAATCTGTTTTAGAATAAAACTGGTGTGAACTAGAAGATAGCTTGAGTGGGAATTCATCTCACTGAAGGTCAAATATCTTCAGCTGTCTGCATCTCAGTCTGTGGTTCCCTTTATATTCTATATATTCCATTTCAGGTTTCTTTTGTTTGTTGTGATTACTTCTCACTGCAGACCTTAAAGGTGGATAGTTTCATACTAGATTCCTGCAATTTCTAATGTCAATTTCCTGAACATGGGTGCTCTATCCCATCAGTGTGAGCACTCTCTTTGTTCACAGAAATTTTCTTGATTGAAGGTACATGAAACTGTAGTTCAAAATATAATTTAGGGTTTTTGAGAATTAAAACAGAGTAAATGACAACTGAAGAGCATTAGACAGTTTTTTATCCAGGTCTTTCACAAACCAAATCATTTCAGTTAAAGATAAGGCCTCTCTATTTAAAAGCTAAAAGTATAAATCTAGTGTAAGAGTGAATTTAGAGGATACGCAGATTGCAGATACAGCAGCTAAGGTAGAAGACTGAGTAAGATGTACATGAATGTACTTAATATGTATGAAGTTATTTGCATGGTAAAAAAGCCAAACAAACAGAAATCATAAACCAAAGTGATAATTTTTATCACATACATCCTAACAGTTTTCTAAAAGCTTTTCCTCACAAAAACAGCCACCACTGCATCCATTCCCGCCACTCCCAGCTTTTTATTAAAGAACACAGTAATTAAGAAGAAGCCAACAAAAGTAAAAAAAAGATACCCAAGTGGACAAAAATTGTTTTGGAATACATTAAAATATGTTTCCTAATTAGATTTAGCTGCAGTCTTTCCTGTTTTTTTGTTGGGTTTATTTTTTTTTTTTTGGGGTTCTCCTCATGGGTCTGAACCTGCTGGATGTATTAAAATCCAAGGTAAGAATCCACAGCTTTTTATATTCCTCTTTATTCTTCTAATATCATAAAAACTTGTAAATCCAAATGAACATTAAGGAGACAGATTGATAATATAAATAATTATACACAAAGCTGCAATTAAGTTAGACTAACTGTGTTGAGATGTAAATTATGTCATAAGGGTGCCCATGGGAGCTGTGTTAACACATAGAGAAGGAGAATTCGATCTTTGGAATAGAGCTATTTTATATCTGTGTTTATGTGGATTTAAACATATTTTACATGGAGCACACTATTACTACAATCTTAGGTGGTTTTCTGGTAGATAAATATTTCTTGCTCAAGATATTTTTCCACCACTTTACTTAAAGACTACTGACTGACTGAGGTGGGTTGACCCTGGCTGGATGCCAGAAGCCTACAAAATTCAGTCTATCGTTCCCCTCCTCAGCTGTACAGGGCAGAAAAAAAAGTATCAAAAAACTCATGGGTCAAGATAAGGACAGGCAGGGATCCCTCAGCAATTAATTAATTAAGACTCAAGGTAGAGATGGATGACCTATAATAAAACACTGGATGTGTTCAAGCTTTAGACAATGAGATTTATTCTGTTACTAAGTTAAATCAAGATTTATCTGCAGAGAAATAGAAAATATGCACACAAAAGCATAACAAATATTGAAGAGGAGATAGAAGCAATATTATGGCTTTAGGTACAATATTAAATATTCAGGATCAGTTGGCATCTGTTATATAAAATTTTCTTTCACATGTATGATTATTTACTTATAATACAACAGATGCAAAAAGCAGGATTAGAATTATTTCTCAAAATAAAGTTTAGTACATTTAGCTGGAATGATAGAATCATAAAGTTGTCTGGGTTAGACAGGATTTTAAAGATCACCTTTCAACCTTCTGCCATGGGCAAGGACACTTTCCACCAGACCAGGTTGTTCAGGGCCCCATCCAACCTGGCTTTGAACACTGACAGAACAAAAAGCACACATTAACAAAAACATCTTTCTGAATCAAATAGGAATGTCTAATTTGGAATGGAAAAAAGAGTGGAGACACACATACTCTTCACTGCAAGTCAAAGCTATGTTTTGCCAGAGATGAGAAAAAGAGAAGTTGAAGAACTAAGGGTCCAATTTAGGTTCTGAAACCAGAAAAACAAATCAGAATATACCATTGAAGCCAAAATAAAAAAAAAAATTAATTTTTTTTGAATATTATTTTTCGTCTGGGAACTGATACAATTTTAAATGAAAATGTATCTTTAAAATGAAAAATGTAGGAATTTTTTTCTTTAGTTTATTCTATTGAATAAATTTCAAATTAACGTGAGAATGTATTTTGTGAGGAAAAAAAACCAAACCAACAAAACACAGCTGTTCCAAACCCTGAATTTCAAACAATAAAATGAAAAATAATATTTGCATTTATAGATGAACATTTAAATGAAAAATTCTGACAAAATTTCAAAAGTTTGAAAAATCTTTGAAAATTCATCAAACCCACCCTGATGTATGCTTTTAGAAATCACAATTTTCAAAGGAAATTTTTTCCCTTTCATAGTTTTCTACTGGTAGGTCCCTAGTGAAGAAAGCCAGAAATTGTGATTTTACAAAAGGGTCAAACACTACTGGACTTCAGTCCCCTCTTATCTTCTAGACACTGAGGGAGTACAAAGGTACACAGAATAATTTTAGTATGCTAGTTCTCAGAATTATTTAAAACAGTAAATTTAAAGAAAATATTTAATTTCATGCATACAAGACGTGGCTCAAGTTCTGCTTTTAGGTACACTTTTATGAAACAGAAGCAATTTCCCTCATTGGTTGTTCCATGGTAGCCTTGACCAGTATTTCAGGTTTGACAAGAAAGGCAGCCCAGTGTATTGTCTGTAATGTGTATTAAATAGAATTGAAAGCAAAACCAGTAGCAAAAAACCTCCAGAAACTGTAAGAAGACACAAACATAGTAAATCCCCTATCCAAGCAGACAGAATGATTTAGATTAAAAAAAAAAAAAATTAGTGGAGAGGTTGGAGAAGAAAAAATGCTCAATATTTTTTTACTGTGGTCAAGAGACTGCAGAGAATTCTAATTTAATAACTTTTGTATCTCATACTTAAATATTCCTTCAGAAGACCCTGTGATTACCTTCTTCTACAAAAGAAAAACAAGGAGTTGTTTCAGATTTATTTTAGTCTGACAAGGATTGCTGTCTCAACACTGCAGAAATTTTGAGGAACTCTAAGTGATAATCGAGATACAAGGTACAAGAAGCATCACAACAACTGACAAAAGGAAATAAGGTGCTGCAGATATCAAATACTGCAGAAATGCATGAGGTGACCCAAATATGCCAGCAAAGGCTTCCATGCTAGTTTTTCAAGATGCGATAATTTTACACATGATGCTTTTAACAGATATTCACAAAGTAACTGTGAAATTGTACAGCCAGCGTTACATTGCCGACAACTTCCTCCTTTGGAAACTAAACCATGGCAGGTGCCATCCATATTTACTTTTCCTAAACTTGCATTTATCACAAGAATAGACTTGTCAGCTCACTTGGAAGAAGAGCTAGAAATATTTCTCAAAAAACACCTATGACTGCTGTTATTCCTGAGCACTAATGAGAAAGTATAAGCACTATTTTCTTCCAATGGCATGGAACATGGCTTGTCCAGCAGGCTCTATAGTCCATTTTTACAGTTTCCTTTAGCTTGAAGGAGATATCTAAGAAGGGGGAGAGATGACACATCTCAAAAACTTTCATAAAGTCTCTACCCAATTTAAAAAGTTGTATAAGACTTAAAGCCCAAATATTTCTATAGCATGAATTACAATGACTGAGCCTCTGTAAGAATTTCCTGGAATTTTTTCTGGTACAGGTGATCCAGAAGCTGGAGATGCTTTCCCAGACTGTATAAAAAAACCCATTTGGATATTGTGTCCTGGACTCCAGCATGCCAAAATAATATTGCTCACAGAGTGAAATTGTTCATGGTAGAAATAGAAGATACACCCAAGAGCAAAGGTGCCTTGTCCCTGGCAGTGTTCAAGGCCAGGCTGGTTGGGGCTTTGAGCAACCTAGTGTAGTGGAAGGTGTCCCTGCCCGTGGCAGGGGGGTTGCAGATACTCTTTAATGTCCCTTCCAACTCAAACTATTCTGTGATTCGATGATTCTATGAAAAATTAATGCTCATAAATAGAAATCTGCTTAGGTCACAACATTCATCTGTTCATTGAGAAAAGACAGAGTCCAATACTGTTGTTTTGCTGTTTGTCTGATTGCAAATATTTTCTAGTAATTCAACAAGAACATTACCGTGTAGAGGTTCTCTCATTGTTTATAGGTGGAAGCATTACTATTCTGTAAGTTGCATAGTCTCCAGGGAAAAATACAAAAACTCAAGCAGATAAAAAAGAACTTATACTTAAGCAGTTTATCTAAGCAGGAACCACCAAATTATCAGGAGGATTGAATGTGTACTGTCAAATCTGGAGCTGCTTAAACTCTGTAACTATGTTACTTTATTAGTCATTACTTTATTATTAGAGAAATATTTACTTTATTATTAGAGAAGTAAAGTAAAAATAATAAATTTTTTAAAATTTGGAAAAAATAACTAATGATATGTCTATCAAAAATAGAATTTTTGATCAGAAAAAATAATACAACAGGAAAAAATGTGCTATGTGGTAATATAAATCACTCATTCAACTATCAAAGGAAACATTGGAAAACTAAATATATAATTTTTAAAAAGCAGACAAAGAAAAAAAACTTGTGGGGATGCCTTCAGAAGCAAGATTTACTGAGGTTAGGAATGATAAACTTATAGCCAAATTAAACATGTAGACAAACTGATTTTATAAAAATTATTAATCTTTTAATCAGATTTACATAACGTTGAGCTGTTCTTTGATACAGATTCAAAGCCAGGTCATTTACTTCTGTGGTGAGAAAAGGTACAGGAAGGTGATTTTAACTTTCTGGATAAGATTCATTGGTGCAAACTTTCCTTTACTTCAGTGAGGTAAAGGCATAAATCCTGACCTCTAAGACAATGAACTTTATGAAGATGGAGTTTTAAGACTTTAAAAAGTAATCTACACTAAAAATAGAAAACGAGGTTAGGAAATTATTTCTGAAAAGTATTGATATTTCCTTATGAAGTGAAATTGTAGAACTAATGACACATAAAAACATTGAACTGAAATTAAAAATAATTGAAGATCATGGAATCATAGAGCTTTGGTTGGAAGGGGCTGTAAACACCATCTCATTCCAACCCCTGCTGTGGGCAGGGACACCTCCCACTATCCCAAGGTGGTCTGAGCCCCATCCAACCCAGCCTTGAACACTTCCAGGGATGGGACATCTGCAGCTTCCCTGGAAACCTGTGCCAGTTCCTCAGTGCCCTCACAGGGAAGAATTTATTTCTAATATCTAATCTAAACCTACTCTCTTTCCATTTGATACATATGAACTTTACATAAGAAAATACAAGATATGCTAACAAAGTATGAATAATAATTTTTTGTCTTTCATTTTTGTTTATATGTTTTAACCCACCCCCCCCCCCCCCCCCCCCTCCCCCCTTCT
>VZRH01002466.1:693309-710385 GCA_013397555.1 Urocynchramus pylzowi
GATCTCCTATTTTTATGTATTTCAAGAATTTCAAGCCTTTTCTGGTTTTGGAGGTGAAGTTTACACTTAATATCATTACTGTCAAAAACTGTATCATGCACATGCTTAGAGAAATGCTTAGGAGTGCAATGAAAGAAAAATATTGTGTTGATATATGACTATAAAGTTTGCATACATGTTTTCTAAACTCTAGGCAGTATTTGAAATGTCTGGACACTATCTATCAGTAATATTTATAGAATTATTAAAAAAAAGAAAAAAATCCACCCTGTAATTACTTAATTGGATAGACTGTAATATGTACTTTAATGGATCTAAAAAAAGACATTATATACATGTTAATATTCACAAATCTAAGCTTGTGATTAGCTTGTGATCTATCATTTGTACACTGCACCAAAAAATTCACATGCTTAGAAGATTTAAACACAAAAATTGAACTATCCTCATATTTGTACTATTAAAAATTAAATATAAAAATGTATTCTCAACCACATTGAAATATAGAAATTCTTCTGACATAATGATATATGAAGTTGGTTTCTAGATTAAAAAAATATTGAATGGGGATTGTTTTTAGGAGCACAGTAATTGTGTGTTTTTCTTGCAATACACTTAATGTTTCAATAAACTAATATGCAGAAAGATTTTGGTCGTGTATTTTGGGGTGAAAAAATTTAAAGGATTCTTATAGGAGCTCTTACATCACACCATCCTTGATAGAAAGTAACACATTTATTAAAGCAAGAAAACTGAAGTTTCTATAGGTATGAAACTTTGTAGTCATTGTGAATTCTCCCTCTAAAACAATATGTACCATGATTTAAAGGAGCTTTGAAACACAATATATCAGATGAAACTGAATTAAAGACAGGGTAAGTAATACTTAAATAATTTATAAGATTCAACGTTAATTGCTTTTTATCTTGAAGACAATAAAAATATTAATTATGGGGGTGTTAATCAATGAATTAAATATTACGAGGGATTTTTAGCATTTTATATATCCACATTCTTCAAGTTCTGCCAGGAAAAAATGAGTAACATGCAGAATAACGTCCAAAGTAGTAACATATTTATAGCACATCAAAACCTTTCTGGTTAAAATTGTGCATTCTCACAGGTATAATTTCAAGGTGTCCTTATTACACAAAGCCAAAATATACTCACTACCATGTGTCTAAATTTATTCCAATCCCCCAAATACATGCATTTCAAGGTTTATTGCTCACTGTAAAAAACCCAAAAAACCACTCTTTTTCCTCAAAGGCAGCTCATTCCTATTTTCATACTCCTTTTTCCAACCCCAAATGTTCTTATTATCCCCATCAGGAAACCAGTCCCTTTCTTTGTCCACAGAATGCAGTCTTAAAGCTATAGACAAAAAAATAAAAGGCATATATAGCATAATTCACAACATAAAGTATAATAAAGCATAGATTTTTTTTATATTCAGAGAAAAGTGATTATCTCCTTTCAGCAGGAAAACTTATTACATGTCTCTTAAATCAAGGAACAATGATAATTATGATTTAGTTCTGGAAGTGTTTAAATATCCGGATATCTCTTTAAATAGAAAAAAATATGGGGGGAAAATGCCAAACAAAACAAGCAAGCAAATAAACAACAAAATAAAGAAACAAAAAAAAAAAAAACCCAAGCCTACCCACCATACCAACAAAAACCCTGACAAAGTCTTGTTAGAAAATCTTTCTTGTCAGAAAAGAAATCCACTTCATTTCAATGTTGCATATTGACTGCAGTTGCTGAAATTAGAAGTGACTTTTGAAGACCTGGATCAGCTCAAACAGGAAGCACACAACTATTTAAAGATTTCAAATGCAATACACAGCACCTCTGACCCATGCCAATTAATTTCTACAGAGAGCACAAAGAATCCCTTGCAGATGAAAAGAGTTCATGTATCTAAAGGTTTAGGGTTTTGGCTGTGGTTTTGTTGGATTTGTTGTGACCTCATGTCCTCTCACTCAAACTCTGATTTTTGACTGACTTCATTAGACTGTCTAAAATTAATTACAAACTAAACATATATCCAAGGAATTCAACCATAAATCAAGGAGAGCTTTTCTTTAACTGTGAATTCTTTGCTTTCATAAAATTCATATAAAACTAGTGATAGCTATTAAAAATTAAGAGGTAAGAAATTAACTGCAGCAATAAATTATTTCAGGCACCCAAATGTGGTGCAAATTGCTCTCTGTTGTTTGGTTTTAAAGTGTGGGGGTTTTATTTCTTCTGTTCTCAGATGAGGAAAACAACCTACAAACAAGTGCAAAACAATGTTTCATCAAACACAGATAATAAAGTACCATTGGAAATCAATTAAGACGTCTAGTTACTTGCAAAACATTTTTTTCTGTGTGATAGACTTCTAGGTTTATTCCAATATCTTGAAATCTATAAAAGATGTCATATTAACTTGGGTTCATAATTTCTTCATTCATCCCAATATTCTTAAACTTCTTTTTCTCAAAGAGAATATTTAAAGTTTTCTGTGCTTTGTGTGGTTTTTTTTCTCCTATATATTGTCAGAGGAAATATGTGATAAGAATAGAAAAACTGCTTATTATTCAGGTCTTAGAACAAGACTTGCAAGAACTTATAGAGAAAAACATTTCTGTCATCTAATTTCTCTAGAAATAATAATACTAAGAGCAGAAAAACACTCCATGTCTGAAATGAGAATGGAATGTGATTGAAAAGCAATCTATTTTTTAGTGTAAACAAGAGGTAGAAGTGAGATTACCTCATTTTTTTTTTCTGTTTAAGAGCTAGACTTGTGGTCAAAACTAGTCATTAGGTTAACTTTCTAGTGTAGCAACCTACTGTAGGTGGAGCAAAATATCCTCTGCAGATACTCTGCAGATACCCTCCTAAGCACAGAAGCTTGGATGAACAAGGTGTAAACTTGTAGTGAAAGTGAGAGGAAGTGACATTACCTCATCAAAGTCTTTGGAGTAATTCATGTGGATAGTGGAAATTCATGGTATCTCTCCTATGGGTTTGATCACCTTGTTACTATTTGAAGTTTTTACTTATGAAGATTTAAAATGTTCGCTGATGTTATTTACAAGAACCACATAATTTAGTAATTTTGAAAGAAAAATTTTTAAAAAGGACAACATTTGAGAGAGACACAAGCCCACAGTCATTACTTTCTGTGGCATTTTTAATAAGTATACCTGTTAAGTACAAATTAAATCAAGCTTTACAAGAATCCAGGTATTCAAGTGTACTATTGCAAATAGAATTGAAAGTCCTGAGATATTTATCCAAAAGTTGTCTGAAGGAATAGCTATATAATTGCCAGGTATCAGGACATTACATATCACCTGATATCTAAAGAAGACAGGCTTCTGCTGTTCCAGACTGATTGTCCAGCCTGACGAAGAAATTAGTGCATCATTCTCTACTCACATGTTTTAGTAAAATTAAGACCTGCCTTTGTATGTGGCACAATCAAAAATTGAACCTCTAAAAGAGTTCATTAAGCTTTTCTCTTAAGGATTTTTGTTAAGCATGCAGGAGTTACTGTGTTTCAGTGATTTGTTACCAAAATTTTTCACAAATTTTTAGAAGTATGCTGGATTTAGGGGAGGTAACTTAATTGAAGACATAGTTGAAAAGATTCATACTTCTAAAAAATAGATCACTATAACTATTAAGTTCTGGGATGGATAGACAACTGAGTATAGAGTTTTATGGAAGAGACAGAGTGAAATGAAAATGTATTTCTAATCTCCTTCTATGAGATAGTTTTGAACCTTTCAGCAGACACCTGAAATCAAGCAATGTCAGGGATTATTCCCAGTTGCAATCACAAACACAACTGTAAATACTTCTGGGACAGCCTTCTTGGCTGTCTACCAGGAAACAACCACGTGCCTTTTAAAACCTTAGTTTAATTTATGAAACATTAAGAAATGCAAGTCAAATACCTATGACAAAATATTGAGTACTCTTTTGTACCCATTGATTTGTAAAATGATATTTTAATGCCAGTTTTGATCAGAGATACACTTCAGTGTGTCTGTGAATGTGGGAAGGACAAAGCTGCAGCCAGGCACACAAAGAAAAACAATTCTGGTGTCTCTGTTTAGGAGTACAACTTAAACAGTTAACTATAATGGTATAAAAAGAGATAAAAATTCAACAACAATGACACCATCAAGAAAGAAGGAAATGTAAAGTTGACCTTAAAAGAGCTGTTGCAAAAATAATACCAAGCCAACAATCATGCTTATTGCTCTGCACTTGGAGCCTGCTTGAAGCTCTGGTAGACTGTCAAGCTGAGAGTGCTAGAAGTTCTTCTGAATCTATTTGTTTTTTCTTTTCCTAGGCCATCAAAGCATTTGAGTCTATGTGCAAAATATACCAATTTATACATTTATATGTACAATTTATGTATATAAATAACATCTGGTCTGGATCAGAGTCACGGTTTATATTCATTTGTTGGATTAAAACTCAACCTTGCTTTTAAGAATACCAAAGTGACAACACTCTAAGCTACAAGGTGAAAAATAAGTGTACAGTCTTTGGAGAATAATTTCTTTTTTTAAAAGGAATGTATAAAGAAAGAAAATTAATATTCTTTTCTTCTTAGCTCCTCATAAAGTATTGCCATAAAAATATTCAAAACATGTGTTTTCACTTGCAAAATGAGAGCTTTACTGGATTTTTAGAGTACTTTGAAACTGCCCAGTTTACTCATAAAACAATCTCAATGCATCTTTAATACATTCAGCATTATTGATTTCTACAAAATATTCTCTGTCAGATAGTTTGAGTTATAGTTGAACACCAACAGTGGAATTCTCCAGGGTCACAGAGACAAATTGTACACTGGAAATCGAAGAACAAGTAATTGTGTCTCTTTCTTGGTAACTCCAGTAAAACCAACATCTTGAGGCAGCCAAGCCAGCATTTATTTCATATGGATTCAACTTCTGAATAAATAGAATTTTTCTTCTGTTTTGTTACGGAGCTTAGGGTTTTTTTCAGTTCTTTGCTCTTGTTAATTATTATAAATAACAACAGTGTACTTGAATCTTTGAGATAATCTGACCTTGCTAATATTTATACATAAATTCTATTAGCTTTTTTAACGGGAATTATTTATTTTTTACTTTAGTTATAGCAATTTCAAATAGTGAAATATAGTAGAAGCACAATTGTTATGATAGCTCTACTCAGAACAAGACTTACATGTTTTGAACTGTTAGAGTAAATGCTGCTCAATCAAAATATATTTAAATCATGACAATAAAAGGATGTAGGGTCTGTGTTTACAATAGTTGAACTTGGTTGAGGTTCAGCAGATAGTTTTATGATTCTGTGGCACAATAAACACAGGTAAAATATGTGAACAGAAGCCTCAGACTGAGAAAACCCAACATGGTTGCTGGTTATGAAAGGAGTTTAATTCTATGGATCAGGTGAAAACATCTTTAGAGATTAGAAAGAGAGAATAAAAACATACAAACCATAGATTTAGGAACTAATAAAAGAAGTCTTAACTACAAATTTAAGAAAATTATATGTCTAAGCAAATTCTGATCTACCTAAGAAGTCATGCAAAGATAGAGCCTTGTCAACCCCTGACCATTATCATCATCCTTTTAGCAAAATACTGAGATGCTTGATGACTCATTGTAAACTCCTTCCAAGTCTTAGGATCTGGAGTAACATTGGAAGAATGAACATAACACCCAAAAGATACTATAAAGTTAATGAATAACAACATTAAGAGTGTTATGGGGATTTCAAGGGTGTAATGAAGCTTTTCAGTAATAGAGATGATGAGAAGATTTGGGCTTTGAGCATCCAATGTTAGCATCCTTATACCTAGACTAGCAATAATAATTTTATAATTTGATTATCCAGTAAAAATATTAATCCCACTAAAAACCAATTCCAGACAACACACAGTATGTGTTATCTTTTTGCTTATAAAATTTTTAGTGCAACTTTTGTCTTATGAATGTTTTTTGCTTGTTATTCTTGTAAAAAATTTTCCTAAAGACTTTTTTATTGTTCAACTGGAAAGATTATATTGATTCATCTTATACTAATAAATGTAATTCAGTTTTAGTGAGACATGAAGCTTTATCTGTTAAATGTAACACACCCTTGATCAGGACTTGCCCCTCATCTATTTCCCCTTACAAACATCGTTTTAACAAGATATACCTGCATGGATGATGTTACACCAGGTATATCCACAAAGAGCATTTTGAGTGTTTTGCTTAATCCATTTGCTGCATTCCTTGCACACAGTTCCAAAACTTTCTCCCTTGTGCTTATAAGCAGGAATGCTATTAATTTCATTACACCAAGCCAACCTGAATGCAAGAAATTATTAATTCTTCTTCTAAAGATAATAGATCATAGAACCAAAACCCTAGGTTGAAAGGGACCTTGTAGATACAATTACAACCCTTCTGCTGTGGTCAGGGATACCTTCCACTAGACCCGGTTGCTCAGAGTTCCATCCAACCTGGCCTTAGAAATCTTCCAGGAATGGGGCAGCCCCAGCTGCTCTGGGCAACCTGTGCCAGGGCCTCACCACCCTCACAGGGAAGAATTTCTTCCTAATCTCTACTCTAACCCTATTCTCTGTCAATTTGAAGCTGTTGCCCCCTTGTCCTCTCACTCCCGACTCTTGTAAATAGTGTCTTTCAATCTTTCCTGTGGGCTCCCTTCAGGTACTAGAAGGTCATAGTTAGGTCACTCCAAAGCCTTCTGTTTTCCAGGCTGAACAATCCCAGTTCTCTCAGCCTTTTCTCACAGCAGAACTGCTCCAGCCCTCTGATCACCTTGGCGCCTCCTCTGGCCTGGCTCCAACAGATCCCTGTCCTTCCTGTGCTGGGACCCCAGAGCTGGATGAGGCACTGCAAGCTGGAATGGATTCCTTTAGTGTGTCTACCTGCATGTTCTCACACATGAAAATGTCTATGTTCACATACTTCTATTCATTTCCTAAATGGAAAAAAAAAAAAATTAAAAAGAAAAAAAGGGTCCTACTATGCTTTCAATTGCTTATAAATCTGTCACACTGCTTCAACAAGCTTAATATTGACTTATGTGCTTGACTTTATTGACTTTTTCCTGTAGCAGTCCCTTTTTCTAATAAGATATAGTTCCTTTCAGATTACTTTACATCACATTTCAAAAATAGCCTGATAAGTCAGCATTGTTGGAGATGTAGCTGAACATATGCCACATATGTCACCATTATCCACATATATATATACATATNTATTTATATATAAATATAAAATATGTATATGTGTATAAGATTTTCTATGTAATTCTTACTCAGTTTTACAGGAAAGAAAGCATACCTTATGATAAAATTGTTCTGACATGTGAAGGATGAACAGAGGTACATGATCTGACATCTACAACATTACAATGAAAAAGTCAATGACTTCCTTCTAAACTCATTTTGAATACTATTAATCTACAAAGAAATTATATTCTTCCAAAAGTAGTTTTTATTTCTGTATCTCTAACTTCTCTGCAAACCTTACTCATGGCAATGGCTTTGTTCATAGATGTGGGTTACAAATCTTTTTAAAGAAAATGAAAACTCAGGTTTCAAAGTCTGTTTTGTCTGGGTTGTTGTCTTTTTTTGGGGCTTTTTGTGGTTTTGTTTTTGGTTTTTTTTTTTACCTTTCTAAAAATGCTCTTCAAGCTTTCTGTGATCACTAATATTTTTACTAGCATTGTAATTGATCTCCTGCTAATTTTTCTCTTTGTGCATTTCAGGCACACTCCATTAGCTCATTCTTCTGAAGCTTAATAAAACTTTTCCCTGTGCCAAACTGTTAGCTCTTTTAAGACTTATTTTCATACAAAAATAATACCAATATAATTACATGGATATAGTTAACACACTACAGTTCCTTCAAATTGGCACAGCTGTTCTGTTATACATTTAAGCCAACAGAGATGTTTCTTTAGGCACTGCTATGTGACAAATTCTACACATAATTTCATATTACTGGTTTTACTGAAAAATGAACAGTTTCTGTAGAAAATTGTACCCTTAACCAATTTAATTATGCCAGAATGAAATCTAATAATAGACATCTATTTTCTTTGGCTTCAATCCTGCAGTAAACAAAAGATCAAGCTCTATATTTGATTACACAAAGGGCTATATCCATAAAAATGAAATTATTAGCATCATGGGAAAAAATATTCTCATCAAAGAGAGTGAGTGAGTCCAGCCTTCTGCTATTAGGAAATGTAGCCTTTCCATAGCAGTGTATAGATAGGTTTAATTTTATACCTCTGCAGTGCTAAATGACAGTGTTTAGTTTCTTATTACAGCAAAGATGAGCATGATTAATATTTCTGCACAGGAAGGAGACCATGCTAGGATCACACTTCACACTGAGTAATGAGTTCCCCTTTGACCGTGAGGCAGAATTTCCTTGTATGTGATATGGGAGTCTTGGAAGCTTAAGCTGTGATTCCACTGAGGGCAATCAGGGAAGCCTCTCTGCCTTTTATGCGGCCCAGTGTTTCTTTTTAATAACAAAGGAAAAACTTGCATTTTTAAAAAAATGTATATGTTCACAATGATGACATATTTTTCTGCACAATATTGAATCATATTTTCTTCTAAAAATGCTTAATTCCAATAATATTAAAAATTTCAGTACATATTTTGATTGTGTTCAGCTTTCAAATTTATTAGGAGACTCATTTAAACTGCTAATTAGTTGTTTCATTCATTACAGAAAATAATGAGTTTATTACAGAATCTCTAAAGCAACTAGAGTGCTTGGAAGAATTACTCTGGATATATTTACATAAAATAACTACTAAAATTATTCTGTGCCCTATTATAGATCCTAGTAGCATTATGTTTTTGTGAGACATTTAAAAATAAATGAATATAAAAAATATCAGGAATTAAGTTTTAAAGAATATCAGTTGACATTCTGAAGTATATTAAAGCATTACATTATATCCCCCTGCTATGCTTTGCTAGAGAAAACAGACAAATATTACAAAAATAGTCACATAACACAGCTGATAGCAAGAACTTAATAGTAAAGAAATATTTGTATTCCTGAATATCTTTAATTGCAATTCATGAGCATAACTCATGACTGGTAAAGAACAATTAAATGCTTTTATTTTTCTAATGCTTTTGAAAGATTTCATTTTGTAACTTCTATTTGTTGTTAAGTACCTTTAAGAATACAGTAAAATATGGAAAACTTCAATATATTAAGATTGAAAATAATTTAAATTAATTAGATTCAAAGACTAAACAATTAAAATTCAAATAACAAGCCAGTTATACAGTAAGTTCACAAATCCCAGACACAGAACAGAGGATCTTGGGACCCATGTGTTTTAGTGAAAAATTATCCCTAACATTTTAAATCCTTTATAGAAGCATTACTTACCCAGTAAACCAACAGGGTTTCTTGATAGGCGTGGGATTAAAAGATAAGGGTTTGTAAAGGTGTTCCCTGAGCAATCTGAAGACAGAGTTTTAATCTTCTTAGTTTAGGCAGTAAAACCAACTGCCCATCAAATTTTATGGTGCTTTTAGTTTAGTGTATTTTACTTCCCTAAAGCATGAAATTAAAAAGGAACAAACGAAACTCAACTTCTCTCTTGTTTATGGGATTTTTTTTTCCTGCATTTTTTGTGGTAACACAAAGAGCAACAAATCGGATAAAAGAAGTCCATGACTGTTTCCATGGCTGTCATCAGCAAGCGGTGCAATGATTTCAAGTGAGGTAAGAGATGTCCTTGATGCAAGTGTGGGTCAAGGCAGTGCATATATTGCATTGCACACATGCTCTTATGGCTGTGCACCTCATGATATGGAAATATTTGGAATGGCAAACTCATCTGCAGAATTTTATATTTTATGGGATCAAGTTCTGTTCCTGAACACAGTAGCAACAATTTTGAACTGAGAAACATGTAAATGTGTTTTGCCATTCTCCCTTGCAGGGAGATATATAGCAAACACAGCACAAGATTTGGATATTCCAAACAAAAAACATGTTAAGGGTTGCTACTACTTTTCAGATTAGAAAAGTAGTTTCTAATAAATAAAGATAAAGAATTTTTATTTTCTTTATAATCTACCCTTATTGTAGGTTCTTTATTTCTCACACATGTAAAACTCTTCAAGGCCAGTCAAAATGCAAACCAGTAAGTAAGGGCTCATAATTCATATCACATAGCAGTGTTTTAAAACTTTGTGTAGTTTGCAGTAAAATCCAAGAACTGAGGGTTCATCCATCACCTGTTTAATTGCCTGTAACAAACATTCAGGCAGCAAGAGGAAGAAAGTGAAGGGAGGGAGTATATCATCAACATAAACTGCAATCAGGCTGTTCTGTTATCTTTATCTAATACAGTGCTATCCATTCCTGTCCTCAGGAGCAGGTTGGGAAAAGAAAAACTGCTGTAAAGATTTTTCCCATATATATACTCTTGAAGTTTGTATATTTGATACTTTTATAAGACCCCACCGTGAAATGTTGCATTCAGCACAGGAAGGACAGGGATCTGTTGGAGCCAGGCCAGAGGAGGCACCAAGGTGATCAGAGGGCTGGGGCAGCTCTGCTGTGAGAAAAGGCTGAGAGAACTGGGATTGTTCAGCCTGGAAAACAGAAGGCTTTGGAGTGACCTAACTATGACCTTCTAGTACCTGAAGGGAGCCCACAGGAAAGATTGAAAGACACTATTTACAAGAGTCGGGAGTGAGAGGACAAGGGGGCAACAGCTTCAAATTGACAGAGAATAGGGTTAGAGTAGAGATTAGGAAGAAATTCTTCCCTGTGAGGGTGGTGAGGCCCTGGCACAGGTTGCCCAGAGCAGCTGGGGCTGCCCCATTCCTGGAAGATTTCTAAGGCCAGGTTGGATGGAACTCTGAGCAACCGGGTCTAGTGGAAGGTGTCCCTGCTCACAGCAGCAAAGTTGTAACAAAATGGTCTTTAAGACCCCTTCCAACGCAAACCATTCTATGATTCTATGAAGTACAGAATTTTATAACTGCTCTGTATAGCTTGCAGTATTTCTTTTCTTTAGGAGTATGTATAAGAAGGATGTTAAAATAATGATGCTTATAAGCACATCACACAATTTTAATGATTACTTAAGGAATTGCTGTGGAGTATTCAAGATGATGGACATGAACAAAAGATCATAGTAAGTACTGAGTAGCCTAAAGGTTGTCTGCTTGCTAGTATGAATGGTTTTCATTATATCTGTTTTTCCAAGGGGACTGACAGAAAGAAATTTCTGTATGGAAATTCAAGTACTCAGGGGTACCTAAGAACTCCAGGGAATTTTCAATTAGTTTTCATCATAGTTGTATCTCTGGAGAACTGTGTGCAAACATAAAGCACTAGAAACTACCCACATCACTTTGCATTGTTCTGTTCGATTGTGATAAGAAAATTATATGTTTGGCAGCATAGGAAGCTTGGAGGTCAGTAAAAGCAAACAACAACAATAACAACAACAAGAAAAAAACAAACAACCCCCATTTAATTAAAAGAGTAGACAACTCTAAAAACATTGCTTCTAAAATAATTACTACTTTCAAGAAACTTCTGTCCAACTTTCAGTATATAAGTGTGTTCCTTAAATGAAATAGAAAATACTGGAATTGAGAACTGACAGATCTCAATCTTTTTGAATCACTAGAACTTTCACCTTTGAAGTTTAGCACTCCAGTTTTTGTGAGAGAAAGAATAGTCCTTGAGATAACAATCATAATTAATGCTGCAGTAATTAAGTTGACACTGAAGGTTTTCTGTAATGCTTTTATCCTCAAATCATGTCATGGAAATTCAGATACTAATTGCCATTATTTAAATATGAATTAAGCATGAAGGCTTTCAAATACTGATGAAAATTCCAAATTAAACAAAGCTTGTATCTTTTATGTGTATTATAAAGCACAAGTCTATAAAACTGGAAGTGATATAAAACAAGAAGTCTATATTCAAAGGTTGACTATCCATCAATTGAACTATTGATTTCTAGATATTCTAGCAGGTTATTTCCACAGCTGAGAAAATGAAATCTTTTGGACCAATTCCCTTTTTCATACTTTATTTCCCCTGAATAGACTTTATTTCTTATATGAACACTCTTTATTTAAAACAGAAAAAAAAAAAAAATCTGTCCAGTAACCCACTTCTCCTAAGACTAGCTGCAATGTATAAAACTTCCAAAAAAACCTGGTACTAAATATGTACATTTATAGCAAATAGGATTTTAACTATCTGCTTATAGTTAGATGTCTGTTATGTTTTTTGATGTTCATTACTGAGAATGTAACAAGATGTTTCAATCTTCTATATTTTATAACATACAACTCTAAGATAAAAATTTTCCTTAACTGCTTTTATGTGAACACACCAAGATCTTTCCTTTCAGAAATGAGCTCTTTCAATTTTGAAAATAATTATTCAGAAAAATATAAATGGACAACTCTGATACAGCCAGGACTGACATAAAGATAAGATTTAATTCTAAATATTACTGTTCTTTGATAGGGATGTAACTGCAATACAACTGTAATAAAAAGACTGAAAATATTCTAGAATTAAAGGAACCAAGTGAAAATTTGTTCTTTCTTTCTCTGATTCCTCTTTGGATGTATAAACGTGAAATTTTATTTTTTCATTCTTTGAAACAGGCAGATTGCCTAGCTACCTGCTCTTGGCACTTATCTGTTTGGTCTTATATGGAAAAAAAAATAGAATAAATTGAAATAAATTCTATGTTAGTATCTTCAGAATCTTGTCCTCCCTCCATATGCCCAAGGATTGTCATTTACTGGGAATACTTCTCCTTTACAATACTACTGGAGATGTGTTCTTGTCTTAAGAAAGAAAGTAATTGGCCATGAGAATACGTTTTACATCTGCTCCAGCTTAGGCTTTAGTGGGGCTGGAAGGGAATGTCTGCTCCAACACCTGGAACACCTCCTCTCCCTCCTCATTCCACCTTTGTACTATCACAGTTCACATGACACTACACTCTTCCAGTTCCCTATGCCTAATTACACAGGCACACAGACATTAAGGATATGGTGTCTCAATAATATTTGTTTAGAATGAGGTGAACCTCCAAATCTCCAAGAGCTGGTCCTCAATTAGTATCAAAACTGCAGGCAGCATTTATATTCTGGGAAGTCAGCAATAACATAACCTTTTCACTGGTAGAGAGTCTTTTTAGCATAAAAAAAAACTATGCATGTGTATGTTTGCATTTTAATAAGTTTCTATATGTGGTGTATTCAGTATGGATGTGTGCAAATACCAGGTCAAGATAAATACATGGCGGCACATGCTGCCACTAGAAAATAGTAATCATCCCTTCCACAGTCTTCAGGCAGAAAATATAAATTTACAGCAATCCAAAGCGGAAAAAAAATTACCCCCCCCCTTTTATTTTTTTCATTTAAAAAGTCTTTTTTCTACCTTTTCATTTTCCCTTTAGATTTGCATGTAAATGCTCAAGCCTGCAGGATCAGCTTTACGAACCATTAACACATAATTGTCCCGCACAAGTTATCACAAGTTTGTATTTACTTGCTCTTTTTGCTCCCTGAAAAGTAATATATGCCATAATCCAGAGAGAGGAATCCTGTCTGTGTAAGACTATTCCATATTTGTTCATACTGCAGTTCTGAAGAATCCTATCAGTAACTGAGAGTTTTCAATTAATTACTCAATTGGGAAACACCTGTATTTGCGTTCAATAAAATATGGTCAGATTTTCTTAAGCATAAGAAGAGCAGAATGAAGAACTCTTGACTGGGCTGGCTGAGCAGGCAAACAAGTATTCAAAATTTCTATGCTAGAGTGAAGTTTGGTTGGCAGTGATTAATGGAGTCTTGCTATTTTCAGACTATCTCAGAAATTTCATATCTAAATGCTTACGTGCCTTGCCCAAATATATGGGTAGTAGTCTAAAAATAGATGTACAAATAACAGCTAGTAATTCCTGCAACTGCATTTGAAATTAAAACATTTTTTCTAATATTTATCCTGCTTTCATTTTTTCCTGCATATCTTCATTGTGTAACTGCAACGAACTCCTGTGACTGCTGCCTCCTGCTCTGAACATCTAAACTGCAGCATTTGCCTATCATTATCTCTTCTTGATTTTCCAATTAGTCTCTTTTCTTGACAGCTTAATGGCTTGTTTTACCTACGTTCTCAAAAAAAAAAAAAAAAAAAGTGGTCNTCCCTAGATAAAAAAAAAAAAAAAAAAAAAAAGTGGTACGCCTCTGGTATTTCAGAGTACATAACTCGGGATTTGCTCAAGGAAGGATTTTCTGACACCTTAGGTATTAGCGATTTTCATGACCATGATATGTAGAATCAGAAATTATGAAAGCCCAGATCTTCAAACTATCTCCTCCACTACTTCAGAGGAGATGAGTTAGCAATATTCACACTTACATAGATGGATGTCAACTCTGCTTTATTAGTTATCCAGCTTCCCCAAATTGGATGTTATCTTCATGTAGCTTAAATTATTACCTTAATTTCTCTTTAGTTGTGTAGGCTCTCATTGTATATTCCCTAAAATCCACATTGTAAGCCACCTGAGATGAAGCTGGTTTTTATTTTTTCTTTATCTGTTTGAACAATTCTTGGTATAACATGCCTCTAAACCTGGCTTGCAGTTCTTTTGTGTCATCACAGGAAAAATTAAATTCCTTCCTATACCTTTTGAACAGGAAACAGCACTCCCCATCACTTGGGAGTTTTCTGATGTTGAGTTTGAAACTAGGACATATTCTAGGAATTTATTAATTTCACTGCCTTGTTGAAGCACCAAAGTACCTTCTCATGGTTGCTTCATGCACTCATCTGTTTAAGTACATGTGACATAAAATTTTCCTCAATTTATTAAAGACTTCTAGACCTTACAGGACACAATGCACTAAATGTGAACATTTGCTTACAGTTGATTACTTAGGGACAGTTTAAAGTGTTCAGACACCTACACCTCTTTTTTTTGGCTCCTAACTTCTCACTGATTTTCACGTCAGACACTTCATTCACAATCAACATTGCTCATAGTTAAATATCCTGTTCTTCTGCCATCAATGGATTTAAGTTGAATTAGATCTTTTGTGTCGAGTGTCTAACTAGGCATGATGGGGGGTGGAGAGGGGGGGTGGTGACAAAAGGTGTCCCTCCTATCCAGGAGGACAATCCACCTGCCCACAGCCCAGCCCTCACTGCCATCACACTCAAGATCCCTCAGACAGAGGTTAAATGGATGCCAGTATTTTTCACAGCCATTTGTCAAAGCTCTCTTTAAAACAAAATTTTAAAAAAACCAAATAAATAAACAAACAAAAACACACACAAAACAACACCAAAACCATAAAGGGTTTGATTTGTATCTTCCCATTAAATTTCCCACAGTAAGAACATATCAGCTTTGTAATGTGCTACTGAGAGCAGGTTATACTGAGATATTTCCCTGGAACTACTTGGCCTGGCCCCACGCCCAGATATGCATAATCAACCTTCAGTGTTAGAGCTGTCTGGTTTCTAAAGCAAGATGCTGGATGACCTGGGTGCAGCCCATCCCAAGATAGTCAATGCTAAATTCTTATGTAGGTCACCTCCATGAGCCTTTTCAACAGGCCTATTGATAGAAGAAAAGAGGTTGTAAAACCCAAAGTGGTAAAGCATTTGCATAGCATCCTTCTTACAGTCTGGAAAGATACAGATTTACCTACCCATCTTGAAACTGCTATTTTAAAATAATCTCTGAATTTAGCCTGAAAAAAATTAAAAATAAAATCAATAGGCTTTTCTGTGAAAAGTTAAGAACGTCATCTGCCAATTATCTTTACAACATCTTTATTGGCCTAGGTGAGTTTTCTTAATGATAACTGGTAATATGAAGGCACCTACATCTGTAAGACCTTTTCTAAATGCTATATATGTTTAATGTTACAAGTGGTGCTATTCCAGAAAAAAAAAAAACAAAACAAACAAAAACCAACCCTTTTTCTTATTAAGGAACTAAATTTGAATATAACTTACTATATCTGGTAGGAGAAAAATTAGTTTTTTACTTCATGTTACAATGGTTTTAAAAGCTGGCATCATAAAATAAAAAATTAGAGCTAAGTGCATCAGTACCCATCTAAACTGTAGGCTGATGAATTTTATGGATTCATAGAATCCTAGAATAGTTTGGGTTGGAAGAGTCCCTTAAAGGTCATCTTGTCCAATCTTGTTGCAATGAGCAGGGCTACTTGGAGCCTGTCTAATCTTACCTCGAATGTTTCCTGAGATGGGATATCTACAACATCTCTGAGAAATCTGCTACAATATTTTACCATGCTCATTTCAAGAAAAGTTCAGTCTTCTAGCTCATCTGAATCTACCCTATTTTGGTTTAAAAACATCACCTCTTGTCCTGTCGCAACAGGACCTTCCAGAAGGTTTGCACATGAAGGCCGCTGGAAGGTCACCCTAAGTCGTCTCTTCTCCAGGCTGAACAATCCCAACTCTCTCAGCCTCTCCTTATAGGAGAGGTGCTGCAGACCTTGGGTCCTTTTTGTAGCATCTTCTGGACTGGCTCCAACAGGTCCATGTCTTTCAAGTGCTGCAGTCTCCAGACCGGACCTGTGGACTCCAGGTGGGGTCTAACCAGACAAGAGGTAGTTGATCATGGCTTTAAAGCTTAAAATTTGAGGTGAAGAGAGTTTCTTCAATTTATATCCTTCTTATGCAGGACCAAAGAAAAGTGACTAGTGAGATATGTTGGTGTTATAAATACAAGATTTTAGCACACTTCCTCATTCAAGTACCACATTATTTTCCTTTTTCCCCCCTTTTATCTTCCCTCAGCTGTCATTGATGTGGTCTATAGCTTGGAGGAGAACCAGCCAGTCACTGGATATTTTAAACTCAGTCCTTCATGTTAACTTAGGCTAGGTTTTCTCCTGTAAGCATATCACAGAAATCTGCTCATATTGTCTAATAGCTTTGTTCTACTCTTTTTTTTTTTTTT
>VZRH01002466.1:719454-753614 GCA_013397555.1 Urocynchramus pylzowi
TTTTCTGTACTTTTTCTCTAATTTTCTTTGTATTTTTCTATTTCCTTTCTTTTCTTTTATTTCTTATCCTTCAATTTTTTCTATAAAAACCTCTTAAGGAAAATCCTAAATAGCTTAAGTAACCATTAAGTAACTATTTTTAGACAATAAGTCACACATCACGTACCTGTAAAATTTTCAACTTCTTTTTAAAATACAAACATATAGGAAACTTTTATGAAAATGGCAGGAATTATTGGAGATAACATATTTTTTATTGTATCTGAGTCTTTAGCACTGGACAATAGGGATAACTTGATAAACATTTGCAAAACCATACTATCAATTTCCTAAGAGTTCTAAAAGAATCTGAAAGACTTACAGATTTTGGGGATTTTAAGCTCTAAGTGGTCATTTTAACTTTTTGCCAGTGTCAAATGTCTCACTTCATTCTGTTCCACCCTTTGACTTGTGAACTATATGAATTCGACATCAAACTTGTCAAGTAAAGCAGAGCCCCTGCAAAACCAGCAGGGCAAGCGCCAAAGCAGGCTGCACTTCTGAATAAAAAGCAATCATATTTCTGAAGGCTTCATCTCTAGGATAGAAAAAGACTCTGAGAAATAAATCTGCAACCCAAAATAGGCACTTGTTCTTGGCATTTAGCTGTATTTCTCATGCTATGAATTACTTGAATTTGTTTCCATGGGCACAGCAAGTAATTGTCCTTTTTATAGAGAAAAAAATCTTTTACTTGCCCTTTTTCTTGTATTTTCTACTTCCTGGCATTGAGAGCTTTTTTTTTCTCTTGTTAACTAGGTGTTTGATAACCCTATATTATGTATGTGTGTATGTAAAGGTCTGTTTATACAATATCCATTTTAATTAAAAATTTGTAGATGGGCTAGACATTAGATTAATTGACTTAATGATCCTTTGCTGACTATGGGGCTTTTAAGAACTACAATTTGCCTTTTAGCTACATCTGATGTGGTTAAGGAACAAGCAAAGTTATGCTCTGCTCAGCATGGAAACCATGCTGATGGTGGTTGATCAGACTGAATCATCTTGTAGAGAACTTTTAGGCTTCAGAGCATTATCAGGAAACTAAGGATAGACTCAAGCTTAATAATTTAATGCCTGGAAAATAAGAAGAACATGTTAAAACCACTATCAACTAAAAAAAAAAAATTTCTAATGACTATATGCGAATTAAAATTTTAAAATTAACATTGCAGTTAGAGAGCACAGTTGCAAAATTATCATGGCTTTAATTTTTTTTTAAATATATTAACTTTTAAATTAAAAAACAGACATTCAAAAGCATTTTTCAACATTACCTAGATTATGCCATCAAAAAGGAGGAGGTCATGTGGAATACTCAGTGATATTCAAAGGAATCCAAAAATAGCCCAAGTTCCTTAGTGTCAGAGTTAATTTCAGATGTCCAAACTTAGAGGATTCTGTTGTATTAGTGGGAGCCATCTCTCAGTACAACTTAGATTAAGTGGGTTTAACAGCTGTGTGATGTATTGTAGCACCATATTGAAAGAAGCTTCTCTAAAACTGTCTTCGAGAGCAGTCAATGAAATATCTAGTGCCTTTTTTATGTACAGTTCATTTAAGATAGTGCATTTATAGATGACAAGAAAGCTCATACTTTCACACACAAAGCTGAATGACAGATTTTAATGAGATTTTTGCAAGACCATGAGCCTGTAAAAGAAGAGTACAGATTCCTGATGTTCTGGCTGAAGTTCTATAAAAGCAGAGCCACAGTTTTCCCAGTTCAAATTCTTAACATGTGGGAGAGGAAAATATGGTGACATGACAGAAATGAAGCATCAATAAATTATGAAAATATGTGATTGCATTCATTCCAGACATGCACAATAAAGTTTTTTTCTCTCCTACATCCAGAAGAAACTTATTTATTCAATATTTTTTTTTCATATAGGCCTGTTCAACAGTCAGTGTTACATGAATACAAAAGGATGAACACTATATTTTATCAACTGTAGAAAATAATTAGATTGAATATCAAGAAGTAATTGAAGTCAGTGTGAGAATTGGACACTTGTAGGCTGCATGACTGAAGAGGAGTGATTTCTTCTTACTGTCTTCTCTGAAGCAATATGACTCTTCATAAAGCATTATCTCTGATGAATATTTGCCCTTTTCAAGTCTCAGTGAAAGAACATGCCACTGAAGCTATAAAGAAAGACAAAACTCATGGCAGCTTTTTAATGTGAAATTGTATATCCGGTAAACACTACACTTAGTTCAAAAAGTAAAGGTACAGGTGCTGGGCTTCAAAATAATTATGGGAAAGAATTATGACAAAATTATTTCTTTTGAAGGGCTACAGCACCTGTCAGTCATTTTAGAAGCAATTAGAAGTGGCTTTTATAAAGCAAAGAAAACAATTAAAAATCAAATTATTTGCTTTGTAAACAATAAAACTAAGGAAAGATGAACACTAAAACTGTAAACATAAAGTGGAAAAGAAAAATACAGTGGCATTGAAAGCAGCAAAGATGAGACAACATCCTCTATGTACTTGAAACTACAATAATCCCTTCTCAGCACCCATGAATCCCACGATCAAAAAGTTCTCTTACCTTCCTTATGTTTTCATTTATGAATTCCTGCTTGCCTCAAGCTCTAGCCCAAAATACTCAAACCGTCTCACATTATTCTTCATGTATCCTTCATGTGCCTGCAAGCTGAACATGTGTTTGAAAGAGCTCAACAATAAATCCTACAGGTTTCCATCCTGGTTTAAATATAGCTGGTGCTGGTCTCAGTCTAGGGTTTCTTCAAGTAGTTTTGGTGTACAAGAAGTTTTATAAATAAAGACTGGTCAGCTGTTTTTCTACTCAAGTGTAGTCTCAAAGAAACTTTAGTCTTTTATTTTACAAATAGTCTCAATTTAATACATATAAATGTAATCATGAGAACATGAGAACATGAGAACAATTTATTATTAGACAAACTTGCCAAGTTCCATGCTGGCTAAGAATCCAGTTCAAGATTTTCAGATTATTTGAACACACAGAGGTAATATAAATGAGGTAACAGTGACTAGCAAAAATGTGGGACTTTATTTGTTTTCATAATAATCATTTAAATAATAGAGTTTGCATTTGGGACAAAAATGCTAAAAACCAAACTCAGCTCCCTGCGAGTATAGGACAAGGATCCTAAATCCAGATTTACAAGGTTAAAGCCTGGTTTAGGTATCAGTGAATATGGGTTTTATTGAAAATTATTTTTTAAAAAAAGCAGTTAAAAACAAATCTGTAATTTATTTATTTATTTATTCATATGTATAGTTCCAGAGAAATGAAAATAATATAATAAGTTATTGTTTGGTTTTGCCATGTGAAAGATTCTGATATTTTTGGATAGTAAAGGACATAGTTATTAATCTCCAAAATAAAATATTTACAAGAAGAAATATGATTTTCTGTTCCTAATAGGTTCCAAATTTTAGTTTATTACCAGTCTCTTTCAAATATCATTGAAGTTGCTCACTTAAGAATAGCCCCATAATAATCAAGAGATTCAGGTGGTTAGACAGGTACCAGAAATAACATCCTAAAAAGCTGGAGAAAAATGTTATTTAAAGAATGTATCCCTATGTTTCCTTCAGTTACAAAAAGATATTCAAAAAAGAAATACCTTTGAAAATAGCTAACACAAGTTCAGCAAATTAATTACTCTGATAAAAATAGGATTCAACCATAAAATATATTGCAATTAATAATCAAATATCTGCATTACTTCTTTTTTTTTACAAGAATTTTACAAGCGTTATTTTACACTTACGTGATCAATATGGAAAAAAAAACGTAAAAGGATATTAGGTCAGTCATACAGAGTGCTTGGAAAGTTGTGAAAATTTCAAACATATGCCTAAAGGGGAGCTGCAATAAAGATGGAGACAAACCTTTTAGCAGGGCCTGGGGCAATAAAATAAGGGGTAAATGGTTTTAAACTAAAAGGGATCTGATTTAGATTAGATATAAGGATGAAGGTTTGTTCCAGTGAGGACGATGAAGCACTAGAGCAGGTCACCTGGTAGAGCTCTGTTCCTGGAAATGTTCAAAATCAGGTTTGATGGGTCTTTGAGCTGAAGATGTCCCTGGTCATCAGTGCAGAGTGGTGTGCACTGGATGACCTTTAAAGTTTCCTTCCAACCCAAACTATTCTGATTCAATGATTCTATGTGTATTTTGGCAATGGCAGCTCGGAGGGCCGAGTAGAATAGAAAAACATGTGCATTGACAGACTTATTCCTATCTGTTACTGGGTCAGCATGCATGTGTAGATAGACATGCATAGAAATCTCACAGTTGTGTAATTTTTCCTTTTTAAAATTAATGTTGAATTAATATTTTAGGAAAACACACTCTTGGCACTACAGTGGAAGGATCTTTTAGGAAGAAAGTGCCTCATTTCTAGAGAAACAAAAAAAATGGGCCTCCCCAAGAGTAAAAGAGTTTTCATTTTCAAATTATAATATAAACTCAGAAGATTAAGAACATATTAACATTCTCAAGCTATGACATTTTTCAAAATACAAAGCATTTTACAATAAATTAATAATTAGCAAAGTAATTTATTCACTTGTGTTTAAATTAATCCCTTTACCTTTACCTTTTTACATAAGCTCGTTAGATTTCAATTGTACATTAATCATGATTAGCATTTTGTATTTTTGTTTTGATTGCACAGATAACATTTTTAATCATAACTGAGCAATAATTAATTAACACTTATAAATTTTTAGATGTGCAAATGAAATTGAGCAGTAGCAGATTCCTGTTACATTGATGTTTGGCTTTAAACATGACTGATTTGGGAGTATTAATAAATTTACACCTGTGACTCTCATTTGAATTTAATGTTTCTAGATGAAATTCCATGTTTGCACGGCTTTGGAACTGCAATGGAAATAGGTGAATTAGAAAATCCTTGGTCTAGTGAGAAATTTGATATTAGAAAATAGAACCGTGGAGGCTACGAGTTTCATCTTGATGTTTGCCATTGAGAACTATTCTTAAGTAACATTTCTATTTCAGAAAAAAAGATCTGGAAACACGTCTCCAGTTTTGTTAAAACAATATGTGCAAGGAAACAAAAAGTCAGGGAGAGTTAAGAAAAGCAGGTTAAGTTTTGGGTTGATTTTGTCTAATGAAGGAGGTAAATATGTCAAGAAAGAGGAGCATAGCATGAAATATAAGTTTATAGATACAAGGCACAGTGTCATATTTTACAGGTTTAAAAATATTAACTTTTTTTCTCAGTTAATGAGCTATTGCTCTTTTATCTTTTGTTATATTTCTGGAAAACAACAGCTGCATATTAGAATTGTAAAACAATATGGTATGATTTTTTAAATCATTATTCTGTCATTAGTGGATGGAACTAGGAGTACAAACAGAGACAGGAATTTGCAGGGAATGGCCATTAAAGTATATTTTAAACCAAACTAGTTCTAAAGGGATTATGATTTAAAGGAAAAAAAAAAAGTTTTTCCACTAATTTTCTTTCCTGCATAGTTTTGCTTCAACATTTTGAACATATTTTACTTCTCAGGGGAAAACATGTTCATCAAAAACAGGTGATTGGAGGAAAACCATAAAAAGGTCTTTTTCTGTATCTAATTCATCACAAACAAAATATGGATCAGAAATGAAAGGACATAAACAAGATATAAATGAACAGCATGATCCAATGAAATAGTTAAGATCCATTTAAATCTTTAACACTTCTTGTAGTAATACAACTTGAAATATCTGTAATATATTAGTCTCTGAATTGTGATATTCATTATGTGAGTCTGAGGCAAATTGGAACTGTACCCTTGCTTGAATATCTTAAAGAATAGGGCCTTAATCATGAAACATTTAAATTTTTACATTATCATAAGGGTGCTCTGATGGAGAAATGGAAGAAAAGATTTCTGTGGTTTGATTTCCTGACACCAGAACAGTCTGGGGTGAGAAACCTGCCTATCCTGGGGTATAAACTTGACCACTTCCCTCATAATTTTGTAATTATGAGTTAAAGATATGTCTGACAGTTTTGTGAAACAACATGTTTAACCACCAAATACAGAACTCATCATCAAACTGACATTTGTATCAACATATAGGAAAACAAATGCTACCTTTAAGAAAACAGAAAAAAACTATATATGCCAAAGTATTAAAATATTAAATCTCTGATTGATGATTTCTAATTCCAGCCCCAAAACCTGAAATATCATATTAAAAATATGTTTTTTATTAGAAATGTGTTAAAATAGTAATTAAACGGAAACATGTGTATTAAATTTTAATTACTTAGAAGTAAATTCCTTAAGCAAACTTCAAACACTCATTCATATCTGTTGTCTGTGGATCTTTAAAGGTGAAAATGAATGTAATTTGAAAAAGTAAATAGTGACTTTATGCTTGTAAATGAATTCTCCTCCAAAGTCCTAGAATTGTAGAAGAATATCTTTTGTTAAAAACAAATAGATAGATAGATAGATAAGATAAAGCTACTGGAAACTTGTTGCCGGTAGATTTGTTGTGATTTAATCCTGGTAAGCAGCTAAGCCTCACACAAACACTCACAGGACAGAGGAGAAAATTGAAAACATAAAAGACTTGTGGGTTGAGATAAAGACAGCTTATAGGTAAAGCACAAGTTGCCCTCACAAACAGAGCAAAATAAGAAAATAATTTGCTCTTTCCTCTTGGCAGGGAGTTGTTCAGCCATGTCCAGGAAAGCAAGACTTTGTTACACCCAGCAGTCACTTGGAAGACAAATGCTGTAACTTAAGAGTGTTCCCTCACTTCCACCCTTTTTTCTCAGCTCTGTGTGCTCAGCTTGATGCCATATGGGTCTGGGACATCCCTTTGGTCATCTGGGGTCAGCTGTCCTGGCTGTGTTCCCTCACATGTTCTTGTGTAACCCCAGTGTGAGAAACAGAGGACACCTGAGTGATGTTCAAGCACTGTTCAGAGACGGCTAAAATATTCTTGTGTCATCAAAAGTGTTTTCCACACAAATCCAAAACATAGCCCCGTGAAGAAAATTCATTTTCATTCAGGAAAATCTACCATGAAGAAAATTAACTCTACCTCAGTCAAAGACAGAGAAAGAATTCATAGTAAATAAAGTGCTATTTCTTTCATTATATCCATGACTATAACCTTGATGTTATCATTACAAACATGAATAATCACACATATAATGACTGTGCCTTGTATTAAGCTACTTAGAGCAATAGTTATTTGCATACTGAGCCATATAAGAGCAACAAAATATTCCAAAATTAGTTCTGTAACAATCTCATACCACAAAAATATTGTCAGATTTAATATGTAATACACTCCAGCACAACATTTTACTGATCCAATGCATTAGTTTTTATCACAGATCTTTCTTTCTTTTATTTCGTCTTCTATCTATTTTATATGTAGTGTTAACATGGTAGAAATAAGTGACACAATCTTTTTTATACACATCCCCAGTCTTGCCACTGACCAGTAGATTTCTAGATAAGGGCATGGCCATTTAAATTTCTTAAAGAGCATTTGTCTCCTCTTTTTCTTCCATTCACTTGCATATTTGTTATGTCTTTTTTCTGCTAATCTTTACATTGCTCACTTAGCTTTGCTGTCATTCAAAAAAACCCCAAACAAAAACGCATAAAATGTTTGTCTAGAGATGTCTCTTTAAGAAATCCATTTACTGCCAGGTGCAACTCTTTCTGTTCATTGAAAACAGTTGAACCATCTCAATGTGCCCCTTTTTTGGTTTCAATTTCTAGTGTATGAGAAATAATAATAGTAATAAACAAAAAATCCAATCCGTCTTCATACTTTGAGATACTATAACAAACCCACCATTCTGTATAGTTAGTTGTATTAGGATTTAAAGTAGATATAATATTTCCCTCTTGCTGTTCATAACTGCAAACTGTTAAGTGGTGTATGGTATTTTGTGAAGAGAAAAATCTTGTGTTGAGCTGTGCAAGTGGAGACACAATGATTAGTAATCCTAATGTCACCAAGACTATGAGAAGCACCTTGTGCCAACAGAAATACTTTCAATACAAAACTTTTACAATGCTTTTTGTTGTCATTTGGCCAAAACCCACCCTGGCACCCTAGCAACAGAAAGTCAAGGTCATACTTATGCCATGGCCACCCACAGCCTTGCTGAAGGAACAGGAGAGACATCTCCTGTTTTGCCATCCCTTGAAAAATTCCTTTTGCCATCCCTTGAAAAATTCCAGTAGAATACAGCTGTCTTCTACATGTCCTCACTGGAACAAGACTCTTACTATCCTCCCTAATACAGGGCTGCCAAGACTGTATTGAGTGCAAACAGGGTAGGCCACAAGGGAAGACTGAAATTTATTCATATGCACCAACAGCAAGCAAGAAAGAATAATGAGAACCCCAGGAACTCTTAACATAATTACATAACGTACAGCAGAGCCAGCAAAATATGAAAACTAATTTCAGAACAAAAGCTATAAACCTTAATATGATCTTACAAAAACCTAGGAAACAAAGTAATTCCTCACTTCCATGATTTTCAATAGGGAGATAATACTTCAGAGCAATTAAGTTCTCAGATGTTTATCTAGAGCATATTACTTTAGGTGTTTCAGTCCAGATGCTGAAAAGAAAGCTTCTAAAGGCAAGATAGGTAAGGAATATGTGGTTTTGTTGACAGCTAAAGGAGCATTCTTCAGTCTGGACCTCTTTTTGCCTGGATGAAGGGTTTGAGGATGAAAAAAGACTCCATAGCTTAGACTGTTGAATTTGTTATTTCTGTTATTTCTGTCTCTTCTGCTGTGCAGCATCATGGTGCCTGTGTCTCTCCTGCTGCATACAGCCTGGGAAGAGGAGAGGATAATGCAGATGCAAAAACACAATGGAATGATGATACCTGACAAAAGCCAAATTTCGTGGCTTTAGGATCCCAGGTGACTCCTACCATTCTGATGCAATAAATGCAGATTTTTTTTCAAATTTGCAGGGAAGACACTCCCAGAGCAGACACAGTCAGCTGCACAGATCAGCGCAGAGTACTGAGCCTTTAGTGACATCCAGATAAACATACACATCACTTACAGAAATATGGGAAAAAAGAGGCATCTCAGCCCTTTATCTCATTTCAAACTGGTCAGACTGAAAAGTCACTGCTGGTGTGTATACACCTTCACCCTCTAGATTCATAAAATCCCACATGTTCCCATAAATATTGGCATTGTCTTTATGTCTACCTAATAACCTGTGTCCAGATTGCAGGACCCTTGTCAAGTCACCAGATCAGAACTATACTATGTTAAGGAGCAGATATCCTGCTCACCAGGTAGTCTACTTCAAAGCTAATGAAAATACACATAACTCTCCCCATATATCCTGAATACAGACCAAGATCACACTAAAGTGTATCCTGGGCTCATCCAAAGCCCCGTGGGCAGCAGGGCAGGGAGGGGATTCTGCCCCTCTGCCCCTCTGCTGAGACCCCACCTGCAGGGCTGCATCCAGCTCCTGGATCCTGGGCAGGAAGAGTCAGCAGGGCTGTGAGGAAAAGGCAGAACTGACTGCATCCTTTGGTAGGCCCCATCCAGTCATAACACCTCTGTTACACCTCGGGTGTAAGACAGCTACTGAACCCAAACATTCATTTTCCAAGGTTTAACATATTTCTATTGAATTTTCATACTGCAATATGAAACACAGCAAAAAATTGGAAATTTTTAAATGTCCTGCAAAGATTTAAATTTTTGAGAGGGCAATAAAACTATTACTTCCATTTCTCAGCTAGATTAATAGCGCACACACAAACATGCACAAAAAGAGACTTAAAAAGTCATAAGGGAAAACAACACAAACCTTATTTTGATTACAAAAGAATACATAATATAATTTCTTCTCATAAAGCTATCCCCTCTGGTCTGTATGCTTGTGTAAGACTATGAAGAAATAATTCAAATAGCAGCATGATATTCACACACCCTAAAACATATTCAAATATTAAATTAATTCATAAATATGACTGCATGAGAGGTCCAAGGTCTGAAAAATCTACCTGCTGTGAAAAATTAAGATAGAACAGTCAATTTTATTTCTGCAATAGCATGTAGTGAAACAACTCTTATGGTATTCTGAAACTAGATACAGTTGGAACTACACAGATTTTTTGGGAACAAAGAAAGTTTTTTTCAAGGGTACCAAAAAACACACAAACTCAAAATGCCAAACACTTAATTGAAACATAATAACATGACTAAATATTTAAAATTAATGTTAATTTCAAAAAAAGGAAAGGAAAGGAAAGGAAAGGAAAGGAAAGGAAAGGAAAGGAAAGGAAAGGAAAGGAAAGGAAAGGAAAGGAAAATAGTAACTCTAATAGTTGGATCCTCATTACCATCATGGCAATTAGTCTGAGAGCTTGGAGTTGGATAGGTTCCTTATCCCTCATAGACTTTAAACAGAAATTAATTTTACACAGTGAGAAATCATGAACAGCTGTGGTCAGTAATATACAGAATATTACCTGGCACAATAACCAGTGATTGCTTCTTGATTTATAATCTATCATGAAGAAAGGATGATGTGTTCTGCCCTCCCCACATCTTAGTGCTTCATCTGCATTTTCTAATCATCTTGTCTATTCGTAATCACTTGGAATATTTCTTCACTACTCACAACCCTAAACCCCAAATATAAAAAGCTAAAAAAATAAAACCCCGAAAAAGTATGCATCCCAGTCTGTCCTCTACCTGTTCTGTTTTTTTTTTTTTTTTCAATTGGCACACAGTAAAAAGAGATGGTCTGCAAACAGACAATGATCCACCAGCATTTGTTGTTAAGAAGTTAGAAGGGTGAACAATATTGAGACTCTCCAGGTATGGGCTTATGAGATGGAATCAAGAGTAATGTCAAGTGTCACTGAGTGACTGACTATAATGACCATGATTGTCCACATGATTTCCATCAGACTTCATGGGTAATATTGATACATGCTTTTGGATTTTTTTTTTTTTTTTTGTGTTGTGTTGTTGTTTGCTACAAAACCATAAGGATGACCCTACCACTTATAACACACTGGATGGTTCAGTGGAAGCCTGAGGCAGCTGAAGCCCTATCAGCTACAAAACTGTGTTAGAACAGTAATCCTCTTTCTGTTGCATTTTGCTGTAACATCAATTTTATAAGTATTACAGCTAGCAGTTTACCTTGCATCTATGGATTTCGCAAGACTAAAAGCAAATTAAAATGCTATCAAAACTGTAATCCTTTTTGTTTTTCTTAATTTTTATTTATTCTGTAGCCAGTTTTGTGCTGATGCTGGAGTTACAGGAGAATATAAAGTGAAGGAGAATATAAAGTAAAGTGAGTTGAAATTTCTCTATTATATGTGGGTTTGTGTGCAGTTTTGTGTTCTGGTTTAAACAAAAAATATACTTCATAAGTACTTTTATTTGTAAGCAAATTATAAAAATATACAGTAGACTGTTAAAAGGCAAGAAATTAAATTCCATATTAGAGTACAAGCATCAGTGTGTGAGGCTTTGTTAGCCTCTCAGTGGCTTCCTTGCTTTAGCCCCTGGTGAGCAACATGCAAAAATTCTTAATCAGAATTATTTTTTTCAGTCTAAAAGCTAAAACTACAACTAGTGTAGGATAGAGTAGGACAGTGCACTATATCAAAGTAATTATATTACAGCAATTCTGTTAAAGCTAGCAAGAAGAAACAATTATTAAATAGCGATTGATGCAACTCATCCACACCAACTCTTGTGGGCAGGTCTCTTTCTCTCAGCCTCGAGGAATAACCTTGCTGGGTGTCTCCTTACTCAAGTGACCAATCTTCACATATTTCAAGAAGGAATATTTTCTTAGAACCTCCCCATGTGAAGTGCACTGGATTTAAATAGTATAAAGTGGTTGACTGCCAATCATGTCTCCAGGTCAGCTTAGCACCTTATCTGCCAAGTCTTTCCCTCACTATCAGGATGTTGATTTAGGATTGCTGAGCCAGACTGAGTTTTAGCATAATTCAACACCAAATACTCCATGTGGTGCCTCCTTTCAGCCCATCACTGACAGCTTTGCAAACAGGACATTTTCCAACTTGTTGCCTTCCCACCCAAAGTACCAGGGGGCTTTCACCCCACACCCTGGACAACACAACATGCTCTGTTTATCTACCCTGTTTGCAGCACTCCTGGTGATTAGAGTTCCTTAGGGTTCCTTTGTGGCTGTGGATGTGGTCGTGGATGTGGCCATGTTAATATAATGTGAGAAAGCACAATTTGCTTCTCCCTGGGAGAATCTCAAGGAGTTTTCTAAAAGCAGATCTGATAAAATCACGATAACCTACAGGCAGTATATTTTTTGGCCAGCTACCAGTAGTTAGCTACTTAAACGCACTTCAGAGCATCACAAAGAAAACATGGGAAAAAAAGAAATTTTGAGGATGTCCTGTTGTCTTCAACATGCTTAATTAAAAATTGAGGAAGACATACTGTGATATGTTCCATGATGCAAGACTGAAGTCAAAATTAAACTATGTAAACAAGTATGTGAATTAGAGAAAAGTAGAGAAATATATAGAGATCGAGAAATAATCTAGAGAAATAAAGTTTGCACAGAATTGATGGCTTACAATAGATCTAGAGTCATACAGTTTTTATAGTCAGATAACATTGCAAAAACATTAGGATCACTGTACAATTCAGAAAGCAGAATAAATGTTTAATATATCATGCTATTCCAGAACAAAAAAGAAAAGTTACTTTCTTTCAAAGACACAATGATAACTAAAGAGGTTGCACTTTGTCCCACAGTTTGTCAATTAATCAATGTTCATTTCATGCACTAATGTTGACCTTTTCGGTCATTCACAAAGAAAACTCTGAGATCTAATGAAAAAGCAAACAAGCTTATCTATATAATCTCCTATATTACAAATTTAGCATAGAAACATGGAATATGTCAAATGCCAAAATATTTCAGAGTCTGTAATCTAATTTCTGTCTCAGAATTTCCACTAAATTCAGCACCTGAGTAGTATGAGTTCAAAAGAACAACAGTAAAAAAAATAGTGTAATATTTTCAAGGCATAAAATCATAAAATTGATCTATTTTGATTGGAAGAACCTCAAAGAACATCTCATTTCAACCCTGTGCCATGAGCAGGGACACCTTCTTCTAGACCAGGTTGCTCAGAGCCCCATCCAACCTGGCCTTGAACATTCCCAGGGATAGGGCAGCCACAGCTTCTCTGGGCAAACTCTTCACTTCCTCACCACTCTCACAGTAAAGAACTTTTTCCCTAAATCTTATAAAACATATAGTGTTTCTCTTTACAGTATTTTATTTTGGATGTTTACAATCCTCAATTTTTATCTAGCTTTTCTGTTGCTACATCTGGGATGATAAATTTAGCAGAAAAGAAAAACAAATACTACCTCCCCAGAAATTTGGCTGAGATAATGATGGCTACCTGTGCAAAAGAAGCTGTAAATGTAAAATAATTTCTTACATCCCTTACAGGATAATTATGTTTATTTTAGGGATTTTTTTTTCCAGGAAAAAAGCAAGACAAAAGCAAATAAAACAATTTCTAAATTTTATACAGAGAGAAGGTACTTTCTAACATTGTCCAGATCACATTTATATGTCCTCATTACGTTTACTTTAAAATGAAAGAAGCAATGGAACATTATTTTTATTTCATCATGTACTGCATTTAAGATCAATAAAAGAGATATTTTCCTGATAGTAAAAGTAGAATTTCCAGTTGATTCAGTGTTCACACACCAAAAGTATCTGAAAAACTGTTTCCTGTACACAGTAAATACTTACCCAAGCCTTTCAAAATGAACTTTTAAAATTTGTCACTGTCAGTTTCATCAAGTTCATTAATCACTTTTTTTTTTTTTTTTCTAAATTCAGTCTAATATTATCAGTGTTTTTTTTCTGGTGTTATGAATATCAGAAAGTAGGAAATTGTTATGAGCACTATTTATTGAATCTTCACTGGAGCAAAATAAATGTGTGTGATGCAGTAATATATTTTTCTAATTTTTAAAAATTATTTTTAAAACAAAATTAATTTTTCCATCAAAAATATTTTGCAAGTAAAGAAGTCTTGATAATTATCTACTGAAAATTTAAAATTTTTGACAGATATAACTGCTAACAGTATAATGAAATGATTATGAACCTATGACATTTGAATCAAAATCAGCAAATGAAACTACATTCAGTACATTGTGACTAATGAATTTACTTTTTTCTTCCTCTTCCCAGGTAGCATTTTCAGTGTTGCTGAAGAAGATTCCTCTCTCAGAAAGAAATGCAATTAGAAAAAATATTTAAGAAGTAACTGAGGAGTAGAAATGAAAATAATAACTGAGTGATGTAGAAATGAAAATAATTTGTAAACTTACTCTAAAGTGTACTTTTCTTCTCAATGCAACAAAATAAATTCAGCATTATTCATTCAATCTTTTGGGAGAAAGAACCAAGAGTTTGATAGCAAAAAAAAAAAAATATAAGAAACAGAGAATGGTCAAAAGTTCAAAGGTTTGGATGTAGAAGTTATAGTGAAAATTTCAGAAGTTCATGAACTTTAAAATTTGAAAAACAGGTATTTATATCTCAAGGGGAAAAAAAAAGCAGATTACTTGCTGTTGAACAAGAACACAAAAGACTTACTTTTGTATTTCTCTGGTTAGTATGTTAATATCTGTATTTCTTGTCAAATCCAGTAATTGTGTTTGCTTTTATGACTGGTAAATTTATCAGTTGCTTTCCTTTTCCTCAGGTATACATTTTTCTTTCTCAGTACTCTGAGAATATATTTTTTCCCTCAGAATCTGTATGCTCCTTCCAAACTCACATGAAATTTAATGACAATTGTTGCAAAAGCTTCAGGAATCTTGTCCTGTGTCATAGGTGTGTTGTAAATTTCTAAAATAAAAACACATTCAAGTGTCCCTATTGTATAGATTTCAACAGAAATTTATAGTGAAAGCCTGTAGGAAGGAGTTAGGCATTAAATATAATTATTTGATGGAGTACAAATACGAGTAATTCCAAAATAAGGTAAAACTACATTAAAAATCAATATCATCCAAAATTTAAAATAATATTATGAATAACTTGATATTCTATTCTATATATTGATATTAATATATAACTTAATATATTCTTGCTGTAGCAATGCAATAATGCACATGTGACTGAGTTTAAAAGAATCTTTAAAGAATAGTCTGAAGACTAAATTTAAAGTCATATCCTCATTAGTTGCACATTTGCAAGAGAAGTCTTGTTATAACTGTCAAGGTTTTAAGTAAAATCCTGGATAAAAATTTCAAATATTAAATTCTATTCTTTGCACTACAGAACTTATATGGATTTCAAATAGAGTTGCCATTTCACTTTGAACATATAATATTTCATTACTTGTACTGTGATATCCATTAGGAAACAAAAAAATTTGAACTGGTCAACAACAAATATGAGGGTATGTGGGTAAGATTTATTTCTACTCATACAGAATATTTATATAAAAGTTGATGATGTTTTACACATATGATTTATGTGCTCATTTAAAAATATAGTGAAAGAGTGTAAATTTAAGAAGATAAAAGCTAAACCATGTATAATAAAATATAGACCCCTGGGAAATTTTTTTTTCTACCATAAAGTACTTGAGATTTTAAACTCTTTTTTTTTTTTATTGGCAGTCTCAGCCTATGTCTAATTAAAGAAAATTTTTATTAGAATGTTTTGTTTTTGTTTGACTTTTGTCTTTAAGCTATAATATTATTACAGAATAAAGCACACTCAAAAAATAGTAGATACTGTGATTATTCATTGCTACAAGTTACTACATCTTCTGGAAATTATTCATAAGGATGCAGTGTTATTCCCTGTCAATATGATATGTACAGATACTGGATTAAAACTAGTTTAACTCTTACAGGTTTTTCTAAAGACTCCATTCCACATCATTGAATATGTGTTTAATTTGTCATAAGAGATTTTATGCAATTTTAGGCAAATTTGGTGGCATTTCTATTTCCAAGACTTTGAGTGATGTAATTTCTTCTTTTCTAACCCACAGGTGAATATAACATAATTTGACTCCATACAGAAAGCGTCTTCATTTTAAAGCAATAAATTAGAAAATCAAGAAGCTTATCTAAACAATTTCCAGCTAAAAACTCAAGCTTTTAATTGGGTTAGCAAACTAATCCAGAACTAATTTACAGCATTCAGAGTTCTTATATTCATTTGATCAATATCAAAAGACACAGTTAATATCAGCAGGAATAACAGGAATAAAAGGCAGTAAACCTTGTGAGATTGTGTGAATTCTGTGCTAGAAAAAAAAAAAAAAAAACAAACAAGCAAAACCAGCTCTTCTCGCCTCTGTGGTTGCTGATCAATAAAAGTTAATGTCCTGGTGCTGCATTCACTACAGACCTTTTCAGAAAGATAGCTCCTTACAGTTCTTCAAGGACATTTCATGGCAGTCTAAATACTTATATCCTAGTTAATTTGCCATGGCTCGGAGCTGAGAGTAACACTTGCATTGACAGTGCTAGCAGGAAGGAAACCTCAGTCTACATACCATAAAACACCTTTTAGGAGAATGGTGATGGCTTCAATAAGAAGCTTTCTTGTTAACATCTGATTGGATGAAAACACATGCAGCACATATTGTGTTATAGTTTGGAGAAGAATGTTTGCAGTCTTTTCTTTCTGTTTTGCAAATTTTTGTGGGAAAGAACTGTGGAGTTTCTTGATCTGATTTTAATAATTACTTGAAAACTTCATTACACGAAGTGAGTTGAAAGACAGAAGCCCTGCAGGAAGTGATTCTCTGAGAATTTTCATTTCCTCTTCAGATTCAGTGCTGGATGTGAAAAGGACTTTGAGCTCTAGTAAGAATACATCTACCATTACACTGAGAGCTCCTTAGGATCAATAATAGGGAATATCCATCTTCATTAAAGTATCCCCATATTCTAAGTATGGTGGATCTAGGTTACATGTGCCTTTTTGATGAGGATCAGGGCTTTGAGCCTGTTTGAAGTCTCTAAGTAAGTAAATAAAATTTATGTCAAGAAGTACTTTATATTCTTAAGTATTTTAAATCAATACACATATTTTTATATTTACAAATGCTTCACGTCAAAATAATGAAACAAATTACATAAAACTTTATCAGATATGATCAAGGTATAAATGCTTGTGACAGCTGGTTTAAGTGATTTCTCCTGATTCAGAGTATATTATTTCATGAGCAGATGATACCATAAATACTACTGGAGTTAAACTGGAGTGTAACAAGGATTTGCAGACAGCTACTCTGGAACTTTAAGATGTATTTTTTTCCCCAAAACTATTTTTCCCTGCAGATCTTTCAGAGCTTACATTATCTGCTTACTTCACGGGCAGGTTCTCACTCTTTCATCTCTCTCCTTTCTGCTCTCACACCGTGCACATCACCTCCCACTCTCATGGCCAGATCACACTTTCCACAGTATAGCTCTCCATTACTGAGTGAAAAAATGAGTAATAACAAATACATTGTCAGATGTTCTTCCTCCTTATTTTCCTTTTTATTTTATTTGGAAAGCAAAAAACCTCACCAACAGAAGGCCTTCTCGTAGAGGCAGCAAGGCCTTTAGGTGTGAAGGACATTGATTTAAGGAGGTTTTTTAGACTGGGAATGTGCTTATCAAGGGGTTTCCTGGTTTTGGCTTTTGTGAACCAGGGGCCATCTTTAACATCACAGTTACTTGATGTTTAATATAATTGAAAAATTAAAATGTTACAAAAATATCTTCATTTTGACTCAAAGCAAATTACAGGAAGTAGTCCAATATTTTACACTATATTTTCCATAAACCCAGAACAGTAGTGTGGGTTTCTTTTCTTTTCTTTTTCAGTAATTAAGTTCCACCACAGGCTTTTTCAAATCATGAGCAGAATTCAGATTCTGATAGACCCAATTCATTATGGACTATTTTCCAATGCGACAGCAATCAGACGGTTGCCAGAAGCTAAGACATGATGTACATTCCCAATCCCTGAGAGCTATATCTTACTAAATATTAATATTTTATCACATAATTCTTTTAATGTAAAATGCCAGCTAAAAATTTGTTGTTCTGCAAGCTTTTTGTTTGAAAATTGTTGATGTTTCAATTTCATTTTTGGAGCAGACTGGAACCTCTCTTTTGATTTAAATATGATTCTCTATTTTCAACCAAAGAAGTGCTTCTCTTGTCATAGGTGACAGGAAGTGACCAATTATTCATAATACAAAGTAATAAAAATGTATATATACTGACAGTATGGCAATAAGCACAGTTCAGGTATTTGCAAGGAAATTACTAATGGACTATCTTAATAAATTCGTTTAATAAAAATGTCCTTGGTTAGATTTCATTGTTTACATCAGAAAAAAGCACAAGTTTTAAAATCCCTTCTCTTTTCCATATTTCCAATGACAATAGTTTCATTAACTTTTAAATTGATAGACTGAAATTACATTATTTCTCTCAGTAAATTAAGCCACTAGAATTATATAATTATAAATGATAATGATTATAGTCCCTTGCAAGCATAAAGAATAAATAGGATTTATATTAAATCTTATTACTGTAGTTTGGGAAGACAAAAACTGAAACTTACGATTGTTTGTTGTAAACACATTAAAACACAGTTTCCATCCGTTCTAACTTATCTCTATTTTAATGACTGCTTTATCTCACCCAGCCCATGAAAATGCAATAGTAGCCTGTTGATAAAGTGACAAAACCCCCAAGTTTTTGCATTGAAGTTTCTAGTATAAATTGTGATTAACTGGAACTGAAAACCATTGTTTTCTTGCACATGATTGTCAGTAACCAAATAACTACACAAACGAATAAATGTGCTTCCTACAATGTGGAATTTTGTTTGGATTTTTTTTGAACATAATAGGTCACTTTTTAGACTTTAAATTCCATTGCAACTGTTATGGTGCCATAAACAAAATGATACTGAATCTTAAAGCAATTTGGATGGTACCAGACTTAGAAATGTAACCAGCAATATTCCTTATTCTACTACTAAAACTTGATAGAAGTGATAGTGGAAGCAGTATATTTAATTTTAAAGAATGTTAAAGTACGTTTTTTCTCCTACATTTCACCTATGGCCCATCCCATGCATTGTGAATGGTATCTCTATGACAGTAAGTTGAAGGGTGGAGAAGCAAGACAGAGAGAACAAGAGGCAGACTAAAATAAACAGTAAAATAAATAGGGTATCACATATAATTCTCAGTCATACAAAGAATTAATGGGTTTCTATTTTTAACCTGCTCATCAAAAACCAAAATCACACAGAGAAAACTGAAGGCCTTTCCTCCGCGTCCATATTTATGCATATTTCCACCATGCATCCTCTGGATGCTTCAGGATATAGATGTGATGCCAGTTGTTGCTGTCATTCTCAACTTTCTCTCTTTCACAGAGGATGACACAAGACATTTAGAAGACTCTACATTTCATAAAATCACAACTATATCACAGAGTTTTTTTTTTAAAGGCAGTTATTTTTTTCTAATGTAGCTCTGTGTAATTCTATCCATCTAAACACTGCTTTTACAAAGATTGTGCGTTACTTTCTAATGTGGGGGGGAAAAAAAAAAGGAATTTTATCCAAATCTTGTCTAACTCACCAAATCAAAGGTACTGTTTCCAGGAGATTATGTTCTCTCTTCTCTTCAATGTTTTATCTTTATACCTGACCTTCAATACATTTTGAAACATCTGTACATAGAAGGTAAAACAGAACAGGCTTCTGGCATAAACCAGTTTCATTACAACTTTCAGCCTGGGTTAAAATCACTTCTATTAGCAATCTTCTTAAGTGTTAGAACAAAAAGAAAAAATATACAGCCAAACAAAACATTTAAAAGTACAGAAAAGGTTGTTGGGATTTAGTTGTCACATCAGCCTTCCACCTGTGCTGGGCTTCCTCCTACTTTGTGTTAGTCGAGCTAGTGGTTATAAGGACAAAAGTGTATTTTTGGTAAGGGCCAGAGACTTTGAACAATAAGTAGAACACTTACCAAAATTAGAGGAGCGATAAATGATGAGCTGTGGAAAATACAGAGGCTGAACATAAACCGTACTTGACAGGCGAGTTATAGTCATTGTGTTCATGACTTCAATGCAATTTTGGAAGTGATAAAAGGAAATAGTTCTGGCATGATTGAAATTACAAGAACATCTGCCACAAAGAAACAAAACAAAAAAAACCCCAACAAGACCTTCAAACATGTCTTTTTTTAGAAGACTGTAGTTAAGTTACTGAATAGGACTTGATCGGTACGTAGACTTTGTGCTATTCATTGCTGATGGAAGCCTAACTCATAATTAGCCATTCATAAATTTAGATTTATACGTACTAGTTTAGTCATTCCTGCTAATCCATAGCTGTATTTTGAATTCAGGTGGCAAATGGCACACTGTGCCAGCTTTGGCATTGTGTAGTTATGTTCTCTTTCAGAATTACATATTAGCTTTTTGCATATATTAACACCAAACAGCTTCTTAAAAATGAATTTAGTTTTAAGTAATATTTGGTTGGTAAATATATTGGTTAAATATCTTCAGATGAACCCCCAGCAGAATGACTTCTTACAAATAGTGTGCTAGATCATAGAATGACAGAATGGCCTGGGTTGGAAAGGACCTAAAAGATAGTCTTGTTCCAATCCCCTGCCATGGGTAGTGACAACTTCCCCTAGACCACATTGCTCCAAACCCCATCCAGCCTGGCCTTGAACACTTCCAGGGATGGGGCACCCACAGCTTCTCTGGGCAACCTGTGCCAAGGCCCCACACCCTCACAGGGAAGAATTTTTTCGTTACATCTGATGTGAACCTTGTCTGTGTCAGTTTGAAGTAATTCCCTCTTGTCCTGTCACTACATGCTCTTGTAAATTCATTTTGCACATGCAGTATAGAAAGTTAACTTACAAAGGAAATTTCTTTAAATATTCATTTTTGTTACTTGGGACACTATAGATATTTTTCATTTTTCTGCATTCTTTAATAAAAAANCGGCCTTGAACACTTCCAGGGATGGGGCACCCACAGCTTCTCTGGGCAACCTGTGCCAAGGCCCCACACCCTCACAGGGAAGAATTTTTTCGTTACATCTGATGTGAACCTTGTCTGTGTCAGTTTGAAGTAATTCCCTCTTGTCCTGTCACTACATGCTCTTGTAAATTCATTTTGCACATGCAGTATAGAAAGTTAACTTACAAAGGAAATTTCTTTAAATATTCATTTTTGTTACTTGGGACACTATAGATATTTTTCATTTTTCTGCATTCTTTAATAAAAAAATATCAGAAATGGTGATAGTCATATTCCAGGACTTTGACTTAGTTTAAAAATCTCAAATCTCTCAAAGAAATATATATATATGAGTTAAAACTAATGCAAACAAAAAGTGCAAATAATTTATTTTCAGATAAAAAATTGTAAAAAACTTCTTACAGACCTTCTACACATAGGGCTGGAAAGCATATAGGGGTTGTTAACGATAACAAACCTTGGCACAGATACTAAATGACTGCCTGGACTAGCACCTTTGAATTGGAAACTACTCAAATAACTGGATTTTGGCATGCTGAGCAAACAGAATGCAGCAAAAGGAGAACCTAGACATAATACCGCAAAGTTAATATCTTTTTTTTTTTTTTGGGATGGGGAGGTGGGGGAAAGAAAAGAGCACAGAACTGAAGATGCCAAAGAAATTGAAGTCACATTAACTTTCTTAACATGTGTGTGAGATTTTGAACAATTACATACAGGACAACAAGACGAGGGAAAATAAAGGAAAATATAGAAAAATACAAAAAAATACAACAAAATTTTAGAAATGTTACTATTCCATACCATTACAAACAGATTTTTAATTGCCCTCTTTTTGACCTCTTTTTGTAGAAATAGAATATTTTGTTTATAGAACCAATCTAATGTAATGATTCATGTAACAGTATGCCACATAGTATATTATTTGACAAACAGGGGAAAACAGGAATTGGTAAGAAGTTGGCTAAGATGCCAGCAAAAAGTGCCAGCAAGTTGACAGGAGAACTCTGATAAAAGATGGAGATTCTTAGTACTTTCCCAAGAAGCCTCCCTGATCTATTTGAGATTTTATTTAGTGTCTTTGGCCAAAAAAATACATGCAGAATACGTGTATGTGTGTGTTGTTTGTCTGTTTGGTCTCTCTCATATCCTGCAGAGAGGCAAAATGTATCAATAGGAAGCACCATAAATACCCTGCAGGATCAAAGGACAAACTTAAATCTGATATTTCAGGACATTGAGTCCTGGAGTAACAGCAATGCAGTAGTGTGTAAACTAGCAGGACATGTATTTATGCACTGAAACTAACAAGAGTTTCTGATTGATGATGAATACTCATCATGTAGAAATGACAGACCACAGAGATTTAATAAACTGCTTTATCCCAAAATGATTGTAAAATACCAATGTATTGCAATAGTGCATAGGTGAATTTAACATTATAATACATCAGAATACAATTTTCTAGTTTAAATCCTTGAAGTGTGAATTAGACAATTTGGCTTAAATATGTGGGCTTCTGACTATGTTACAGGATGAAAACACAGGCAGATAAATAATCTGATTTTTTTTTTTTTGAAGGAAAATACTCCTTTTTAAACAAAAGAAAAAAATCAGGCTGTCTTATAAAGGGTTCATTAGCTAGCACATCACTTGGTAACCATTATCAGTTGGGCTCAGCTGTCCCAGCTGTGTCCCTTCCCAGCTGCCTTTGCATCCTCAGCCTACTCACTGGTGGGGTGGGATGAGGGGCAAAAAAGGTGTTGGCTATCTACAAGTCATAACAAAAACATCCTCTGGTTATCAGCACTGCTTTCTGCACAAATCCAAAACACAGCCCCAAACTAGCTACTATGATTAAAATTAACTGTATCCCAGCCAAAACCAGAACATAAAAAGCCAGCATTTTTTTCTTTTGACTTTCTAAAGTGTGATAAATTAACAGGTAGCAACAGGGTGGTATTAAAGAAAATCTAAAACAAAAAAAGCAAAGACTTTTTTTTTTCTTTTTTTAAGAAGGCAAAAAAAAAAGAAAAAAGAAGACACAACTTTTAAGATTCCATCATGTTTCACATATATGGTACCTCATATTGGTAATTTTTATATTCTGTGATAGGTAGGTGAAACAATATAATGCTCAGCAACAATCCTTGCATGAAATAGCTGATTTGAAAAATTTTAGAACAGACTAAAATGGCATGATGGCCACAGCTGAGTTGCTACATCAAATAATTGCTTGTCTAGCTGGAAATACGGGGTTTGAATTAATTTTGCCCTACCTTGTAGTCATTTGGATATCATCCAATGAAATATCTAGACCAAAGTGTTTCCAATTTTAAATGGTATGAGTGGGAGCCCAGGGATCATAATTAACCTTGATGTCCTGCTAGTCAAAGTAAAAATGGTGGGTATCAAACCATTTCACCTATCCCATTGTACTACAGCAGGCAATTGTAATTTTGAATGGAAATGGCACAAAAAAGTATCAATTTCACTAGTGAAGGTGCTGTTCTGTCACCTATCTATCTGTGATTACTTGACCATCTCTCAACACAAAACGCTTTGGTTTTGTGCAGTCGAACTTCCCATCACATCATGCAGCATCAAGCAAATTGTCTTTGAGAAGCCTTCAGTTTACTAGGTTTCCATGGTAATCAAGTTATAATCTCCTAAAATAAAGTATGAGTTTTGTCTTAAATATCTAATTTCCATAAAGCTACTTTCATTACCATTAATTAAGTTACAATCTTTTAATACTTTATCAATTATATTTCTTATGCACTTTGTCCAGAATTTGTGTCATGCTAACTAGTTTAAATATTGCTTAAATCATCTTACATTTATTTTGAAATATGAGGATTAACTTCTTCTGCACATTTGGAGTATTTCCAATGATTTTAAACATATCTATAGATGCAATCTGTGCCACAGAGAATGTTTGGGCTGGTTTTATAAATAATTTCAGGCCAAGATGGGGGCACTTCTTTAATTTCATCATTAAGTTACTGTTTAATATCTTTATAGATAGTTACAAATTAATTTGTTTTCATAACAAAACATTAAAATTTGTTATTTAACAGACTTTTCTGAGAGGTTAATTAGAAGGAAGAAGTGTTAAGTTGCACTATATTTTGCAATAGTTAAAAAAAGCATAACAGCAGACTGCAAAGCCGTAGCTCAGGAGGAGAGTGATAAAGATACATTTCAGAGAGAAAGGGGTTTTTTCCCAAGTGAATTCAAGCATTATGACAGTTTTGTCATTTGCAGTTGTCTGTCTGCATGAGCAAAAGACAGGAATTCTGAAAAATGTAGAGGAAGCAAAACAAAAATTCTGAGCAGACTACAGATTTTTACCATTTATATTGTTCTTAGAGAAATATTCTGTATAATGTCAAAAATTTGAACTGAGTAAAATCTCAGTCTTATTTTCAAGCACAGAAAAAAAACAGTAGGAAAAGAAATAAAATAATCAGAAATTTCTTCTTTAAAAGAAAGATATATATTTATTAGGTTGCTTCCAATTTTATATATTCTGACATTTTCTGCTGCCCTAACTAAAATCAGCCCCAAATCATAGCTATAATATTTTAAAAAAAATTTGAAATAATTCCTATTATGCTGACATATCTCTATTCTAACCCCCTAGACTACATATGAATGTCAAAAAGTTTTTAATATTAGAAACTTCAGTCTAGGTTTTATGTATTAAAAATATTATTATTTGATAATTTTTCTGTCAACCAAAAATAATAAGCATATCTATAAAGAATATATATATGTATGTATTAAAATGGTTAATTTTTTCAAAACAAGTAGAAAAGTGTTGGCCTTTTACATTAATTTGTCCTGAGACTATTGTAATTGAGAAGGAGAAAATATAATAAATTTAACAAATATATACGCTAAAAAATAACATAAGGTAAAAACCTCCAAAATCTACCTCCCCCACCTCCCCCAAAATAATTTTTCACAATAGGTGAGGAAGTTAAATAATCTATGCAAATTCCCTCTTAATAACTCTGCTACTTAGATGTTGCAAACCAATGATGCTCCACTGAAAATACTTCAGCATCTGCCCCGAAAGTAGAGAATTTTCCAAATTTCTTGGAATTCTTTTCCCTTACTCACTGCTTGTTCAGATTTATAAGCAGAAGATGGGGATATATTGTACAAAAACCTGAGAGTTGGCCTGAGACTTGTATTATAGAGCTCTGATTTCGAGTGACTGAATGTGATTTCCATCACTGAATACTTTCTGGCTTATGAACACTATGTTAAAATTTATATCACTTTGGAGTTCCAGTGGGAAAACTGTCATAGGTAATGCTAGTGTGGACTGTGTATTGATGGATTTTGCACTTTCATCACATTAGCAATATTTCTGCGAGCATTTATCTTGCTGACAGTGACTTTGACAGTTAGAGACCCACTGTTGCACTTTCATTAAAACATCAAGCTGTTTTTCCTACCTGGTGGTCTGGAGAAGCTGTGCATGTCTGCCTTGTAAATTAAGACTCTGGAGAGAAAGTAACTTTGAGACTTCCCTGCCTTGCAGGCCCTCTCTTACTGCCTGCTGGTGGGGACAGTAATTTTTCTTAGTGCCAATGAGGGGTGTCTACTTTTACTCTTTGACTTTGGAATTCCTTTTTCAAATCAAGTGAAATGTTAGAAGAAAAAGGATTCACACCAACAGCATCAATGCAGCATCTTTTTATGTTGGAATGATGGTACTTTTTTGTGTCGTAATGGATGTGATTGTTTGTTCACAACAGAACAAACAATCACATCCATTCTTTCAAGTTAGAGATTTAGGAGAGCATGCTATGAAAATCTAAAGAGGACTTTAAACTATTTACTGTGCTTTGCCTTCATTTTTGATGTAATTACTAAACAATATCACCACTACATTTCAATCACCTACTTGATTATTTTTTCTCCCCAGCAAAAATCTGTGTCTCACTCATTTTCACCTGCCAAATTTAGAAAAAATATGTTGGCAATCTAAATCGCCATGAGCCCAAGTTTCATTTTCCTTTTTAACAAAGTTAAAGATAAATCTTTCAATGCTTGAGTTAAAAATCCTAGCATCATATACACTTTTTCAAAATACAGCTAACAGATCATTCTTTTCAAAAATACATTTTGCAGGGACCAGGTTGTGAATGCTTCTGTAATTTATCAGATTATTGTGATTAGAATTTTAAAAGAAAAAGTCTTGTGAAATTAACTCAAGGGGCTTCCAGTTGACAGTATGCAATAAAATAGATCTTGTGCACATTTTCCCTAGATGTTTGTTCTAGTGCATGGATTCATTGTTATAGAAAATTATCCGTATCTGTTCAAGTAAGCCTGAAAACATTATTTTCTTTATTGAACTTTGCAACTATTCTTCCATTAAGATATTAGGATGTACAAGCATTAGTCAGTTGTGCATTTCCTGATTTCTTTTAGAAATTCATTTGTACCAAGACTCTAAGACCTGTCTGAATCATTCACATTTTCTTTTCTTACAAAAGTGATAAACATCTGTGTCAGCAATGAAAATCCTTTCCTTTGCACTGGCTGCTGCAGTTGGACATTGACCAAAAATCTAAAAAAATATTTTTTAAATAAAAAAATGGAACACGGCAAAAAATAGAAGGGAAAAAAGATACATGAAAAGAATCCATAAAGTTTTCTCCAGCCGTCATCCACAACATTAACTCTGAGACAGACATGACATGAAATTGCAACTCAGAACAAACTGGATAGAGAAATCTCTTCAGCTATAGAATTAGAAAAGTCTTCTGGAGAAAGAAGAAATAGAGAATAAAATATAGCAGATGTCCACGAATCAAGGGGCTATTAGCCAAAGAGAGGAATAAAAGTGATTTGTCTGTTGTCACTAGCAGGATAGGATTTGGTACAATCTACTGCAGTCCATAGAAAGAGCATAGATGATTGAACAAAAGACCAAAGGGGGAAAAAAAAAAAAAGCCATAATTAGTAGTTCATTGTTCTGCTCAATTGTAACATTTTTCAAATTAAGTATGTGTTTGAAATATGCAGATAACTAAATTCAAAGATGCTTACTTGGCTTAAGGTAGGGATTAGAACTGAAGAAAGTATATTACAGTCTTGTAATTTATCTGCTATTCTATCATGTTACAAAAATTTAAGTGTAAGAGAAGTTGTTTAAGATTCATATTAAATCATTCTGTTAGGGGTTTATCATTTAGGTGTAGTGAATTGCTTTTTTCCTTCTTTGTTTCAAAACTACCACTGGGGTCAGGGAAAGCAAATAGCAACTTACTCATTTTGCTTATCCATTAAATGATCTTTTTATTTTCCCAAGACATTTTACAGAAACATTAAATACATTTGTCACAGGACCTTGAAAAAAAAAAAACAAACCAGGAATAGGCTCTGTCTTTACTGTTATAACTTTGAAGCATTTTGCAGTTTTCTTATAATTCCTATTATCAGGAAGACTATAGAGTATTCTTGATCACAAATAAGAAATCAAGCCACTTTCAAAACATGAAGGCTTAGCTTTAAAGAAAGGTTCCAGCAATATTTAATCTTTCTCTAACAATTTTAATGTGATATAAATAATTAAGAACTGGGGACTTTTTCTATACTACTGAAGCCTATGCCAAAATTCCCATCTACTTCAAGAAGTACAGAATTGACCTCTGAGTTCCTTTGCAAAGGAGTTTTGATACACAACTTCAAAATATTTTTTTTCTCCCAAATTATTTGAAATCTCCAGACTTCTCTCTCTGTGCTCACTGCCCAGGAAGCTGAGGGAAACTTGGTCAGTTCCGTAGGTTTGAAGTAAGGTGAGGTAGATCCAACCAATCACATGACCCAGATTCCAAACACTTCTTGACAAAATCTCCCAACCATTTGAAGGAGGTATTCAAATGTACTGTGTACTCCTTACAAACATAAACTGAAATATTGCATTTCAGATAGACAGATTAAGGTAAGCAAAAATTTAGAAAGTCATTCCAATTAAATAAAATCTCTTTAGTCCTCAGAGAACTAGAGATGTACAATGACAATTGTGTAGCATATTTTTTAAACAGTAATTAAGTGCAAAATTAAAATTATATCCTTACTAAGATGGATCACTGGGGAAGTTGAACTGTTGCCTTTTCTTGTAAATCACACTCATTACAATTACAGTCCAAAACTCACTTGGGGTTTTAAACCATTGGTATTTAAAAACAATTATGTTAATTTAGGTACGCAAATCAGTCTAATTACTCTTGCTTCCTATAGGTTTCTACATAATCAATGTGTTTTGTATCTTCCTGATGAGGTCAAGACTAGAATTTTCATTTTAAGGCAGGGGTTTGTGTCTGTTAGAATGGTTTAAGTATCTCTAACTTAAAGAACTGTTGTTATTTTCTTACAGCTCATACTGTAACAGTATATGCATCATTTTGCCCAGTTGTTGGAGTCAATTTATATACAATTTTTTCTAAGCATTGCTTCAAAAATATATTGATTATTGATCTAACTTATTTTCTGCCATTAAAATATTGTGTAAATTAAGATTTTCCTTGATTATAAAAATTGATCAATTGAAGTGCCATTATATAGTAATGTGACTCACATTTTAGAACCATATAATATGTATCTTTAGTGTTGACATACACTGTGTTCCCTTCAGACTTTTGGTAATGCTTGATATACTTCAACATATTTTTCCCTCCTACAGGTTCTGAAAGGGAACTCTCAGTCTAAACTGTTAAACATTTAGACTGAAAGGGTTTTTTAGATCCACTAGGAAAAAAAACCAAAATCAAAACACTCACGAGCACTACTGACATTTCATGTAGCTTCATAGTTTTAAGAAACATTTAAAATTTTTGAATCACTTTAAGCATGCTATATGTGATATCACTGTTATAATTTCTGCTGCAGGTTTATAAATTGCTGGTAACGCTTCAGATGACCTGAAACTTTCTGTTCCTTGGTGACATTGTGTTCTACATGAAGAACACCAACTCATTTAACAGATTGTTCACACATGTTTTCCAGTTTGGGCGTCTGGTCCAAGGGTAATTTTACATTAAGGATAAAATATTGTTCATACCAGTGAAACGCTGCATTAATGCTACCCTAAGTCTAAGCATAAAAAAAAATTCAGAAAGAAAGAAAGGGACCTGCATAGGATTTTGCCCTCTTTTTAAGTTTTGCAGCTAAATCATCAAGAGAATTCTTCAGGACTAGGCTCTTCAGAGCTGAAAAGGGTGGATGAGATTTGTTCTTCCCGCTGATTATGACATTTGACACAGGGAAGAGCAGAAAGCCTTTCTCTTTATATTCTCAGCAATTATCCTTCACCCTTGTCTGGTGACCAGTTGTAAAGGAATTAGGGAACAGAAGGACTAAACAGAAACTTGACAATACAGAAAGCTGAAAGTTGAACAGTGGGAATGCAAAGAGAACAATGACACAAGCCCGGTAATGCAAGGAACCAGAAGACAGGAAATGGGTGGGAGGGAAGAGAGGGATATTGGGGAATCAATAGGAAGCCCTGGTGGATGGATGGATGGATATACAGAATTACCAGAACCTTACATGAGCATTTGATAAATGAAGAGTGGAGAAGAGACAAAAATCAAAGGCAAATGGGATACGGCTCAAAATGAGAAAGAACTGGAGCAAATTATTGTTTAGAAAAGAGGACAGTAGCTATGAATTATAGCAGTAGAGGTAAAAAAAAACCAGGAAAAATTATTCCTATACTTTGTGGTTTTGAATAAAAGCCTGAAATCCATAAGGTTGGACAGAATACTTAATTTATCAAGCACCATCCCTACAAGATAGAAACATAAAGGGCAACAATTTTGAAACCTTTATTGAGCACAATTTTACACTGATTTGCTTTTGTACCTAAAACGCCTGTCAATCCCAGAACAATTTTCCTTTTTTCTCTTTTCAACTCTTTTCCCATATATTTATAGAGCAAAAAACATTTATTTTACGAGATTGCAGAGATAAGCAGATCAAGCATTTTCAATCATTTCCCATAAACAAATTTTTGCATTCCCTTTAGCATTTTCTGTGCCTCTTCTGTCTCAAATTTATCTATCTTGAAAACAGATTAAGCTGAGGCCTACATTATATGCAAAAACTTAGCAGTTCCTTGAAGAAAGTTATGTGTACCTATATATATCTGTATATCTATACACATCCCTGTATATTTTATATAAAGAACTAACACCTATATACTCTGGCATCTTGTCTGCCTTACTTCCACATGCAATATGTCTCTGTGCACTACGATACAGTTTTACTACAGTGCTCCCTGTATACTGCACTAAATTTGATAAGAAATGATTGTGAAGTAAGGAAGTATGTGATCGGGTACTTGACAAATCAGACACGGCATGAGTGAGTCACATTTCCTCCAGTTTAATTTCCCTTGTTTAGTTGCTGAGTATTTTTTAATTCCAAGGAATGTTTTTTTTTTAATTGTACACTTTGTAATATTATTCCCTATATAAATTCAGGCTTGCTATTTTTATTCCTCTCCAAACTCTCTAATAATAACCCTGGAATGAAAATCTAAAACTAAGACATGCAGGCTTATGTTTTTGACAGGACAAGAGGACATAGCCTCAAGCTGTGCAAGGGAGGTTTGGCCTGCACATCAGGAGGAATGGAAAAGGTTGTCAAACATTGGAAGGGGCTACCCAGGGAGGTGGTGGAGTCACCATCCCTGGAAGTTTTAAATAAACAGCATGGAAGTGGCACTCAGTGCTCTGGTCTGGTTGAAAAGGTAGTGTTCAATCAAAGGTGGTACTTGGTGATCCTGGACTTTTCCAATCTCGATGATTCTATGATTCTGTGTTGTGGATGCAAAAAATAAGTTTAAGAATATTATGAGGAAAGTTAACCAAACAGTCTGTTTATTTTGGTATAAGAGAGAATGGATAAACCAAACTCTGTTTAATGTACTTCTAAATCTGCTTTCATGGCCATATTCAATGCCATATTAATGATTTAACCACATATAATATTAGTGGAAAAGCAAAAATAATCTTGAGAAAAAAACTTTACATTGGTATTCCTGCTAGATAATGTAGTCTGTTTACAAAATTTCCAGCATTCATTCAGTTCTAGATAATAAGTACTCTTTCAAATGGAGGTTCTGTATGTTTCCTAGCTCACTAGCAAAACTTAAAATATTAAATCTGTAACCAAATATATGAGGCAAAAAATAGAGGTATCAGAGAAAATCACCTGCAAAGTTTTAGAGATTCTGGGCATTCTATACAAACACCTTGATTAAATTATATAGTTTATACCTGAAAACATAAACTCATTTGCTGTGCCCTCCTCACTGAGCATTTATGATGCATTTTTTCATAAGTTCCATCCTCATTTTAAAACTTGTAGTCCTTTATAACAATGTTATTAAGAGTGACATTAAAATAATGCTTGAAAGATTCATATTCACCCTTCAGAATCATGTACATATGAGATTCAGAATAATTTGATTCTGATATTCATAAGAAACCTAATTTTAACAAACTTAAAAAAGAATGAGCATTAAAGAGAATCAGCTCTTGTATGTGAATCTAGTCTTCACACAGATATACAAGTACCTTTATTTAGACTTTTAATAAGACAGTTCCTTCTCTGAAGAAATGCAAGTCCAATAGGTATTGTGTAACTGCCACACATTAAAGATGCCAATCAGAAAGTTTCCTTTACTGAGAACACTGGTAAAACATTCATTCTGTGAATTGAAATTCTCTAGTTAGTTTCTCACAGGCTCCATTAACTTAATCAAATTATCTTAAGTTATCCCTGAAGAATTTGAATTTAATATAGGTTTTTTTTTTTAATTGTATAGCCACTTTATTTTAGCCCATATTAATTTTTTATTATTTAAGACTTCCTTTTTTCAGAATAAACAAGCTAAGGAAATCAGTTTACCTCTATACAAATGTGGTAAGATTAGAACTGATGCAATTCTAGCTTTCCTATTGAAAAGTGGAAAGTTCTAATAACGGAAGATAATACAAAAACTGCACATAATTGCCTTGCAAAGATGGTTTAAAGCAACAGATATGATGTCCCATCCCTGGAAGTGTTCAAAGCGAGGCTGGATGGGGCTCTGAGCCACCTGTTCTAGTGGAAGGAGAACCTGCCCACGGCAGGGGAGTTGGAAGGAGATGATAGTTTGGGCCCTTTCAATCCAGGTCATTCTATGACTTAAATATATTTGTGTTAATTATATTCAGTATATTCAAGAGACATAATATTGACTACTGACTTGATTACAGGCTTAAAAACTTTGACTTAAAATAAACTAAGAGTATTAAAGTATTTTTAGTCTGGATGAAAGAAGCATTGTAACAAACAGTGATATTTACAGTCAAAACTGGACAGTTGTTGGGTCACAGAAATAATAGATTTTTGTGCTATTTATCCTACATTACTGAAATAAAAGTACTAGAAATTTCTAAGGTTGTAAATCAAAATATAGGAAATTAAATATTTTTACGTTATGTAACAAGAACAATCAGATCCTATGTTAAAATGTAATGTCTTAAAAAAGTAGTTTTAGTAGAAAAATTATGAAACACAACTGACTGTTATCCATTGTGTTTTGTTATAATGTAATATTGAAAATAATTGTGATGCATTGTGTTAATTGTTCTTGCTATTCATATTTAAATATTATTAATCTGAGGCAAAGACAGTCTTACTGGGAAAAGCAGGTTTTCTGGTTTCAGAAATGGATCTTGTAAGATGTACATAAAGAGTTTTCCATTCTGATGTTGTACTGTCTGAACAAAAATGGGGTCATAGCAGAATAATAGCAATAGGTTATTAGTGAAAATGGTGTTTCTTCAACATTAATTTGATATCTACAAGATTCTGATTTGGAGATATCTTCTTAGGAATATAAAATAAGTATTTATGTAAAAATAAAAACTAAAAAAAGTATTAACATTTAAACTTACAAATGAATATAGAACTCTAACTGACAATATAAGCTTTTCTTTGTGGAGCATGAGGTGAAAGAGCTATATGTTAAGTTATGGGAAAAATAGATTAACCCTACTAGTCAAAATGAAATTCTTTTTCTGTAAGTAGTTAACAGGGGTCAGATTGATTTGTTCCAAATGCTCGTTGTCCTTCTGCACATTTGTAATTTTCTACAGTGAAAAAGAAATAGGTATTTATGAAAATTTCCATGATAAAAAAAGATATTATGCAAATGTAGTAGAATAGCTGCAACAAATTGCAGTAGGACACAGTACAGATTATCTTTTACTTCTGTTCTTTTTCTTTTGAGTTGTATGTTAAATCCTGTATTCAGATGAGGAAGGATCCAGTAAACCAGAAAAAAGAAACTACAATGCTAAAAGTTATATTCCACTGAGAAATTGCTAGAAAACAGAGCACTGTAAAGCATGAGCTCTGTACTGCAACCTGATTCTGTTCTTTTAACACAAGTTTTCTCCTGGAAACTGTTGGCATAGCTGGATGGAGCTGAACTGCAGAGTGCATGGTTTGCCCTATGGCTAAATGCTTACACATACTTGTGAGAGACTGATGTTGTGTCCTGATCGCGGCGGGGGGAATGGGCACACGCGCGCCAGGAGCGGCTGCGTCCCGCCTCTGCCACCTGGGCGGGATCACAGTAGGGCTGCTGGCTGTGATCCTGGACCAGCAGGAGCAGCTGAAACACGGACCAACGCCAAGGGATCTGGGGTAAAGGAAAAAGGAAGGGCTCTTTGCTTGCTTCTCTGAGCTACTTTATTCCTTTCCCGCACAGGAGCGGGGACAGCCATGGCTGCGAGCTGCCGCTCCGGCTTAGGTGGTGGCGGGGCGCGGGAGCCGGCTGCCCGAAGGGGTGGCAGGGGCAAAAAGCAAGGAACATAGAAAAACCACGGTTCTTTAGGGAGGAGTGGGGTGTCCCCAGGTGAAGATCGTCTAACAAATCAATACCTAGATA
>VZRH01002466.1:753767-837673 GCA_013397555.1 Urocynchramus pylzowi
GGGGGGGGAACTGTAAATATAGTATAAAGCGGGAAAGTCACACGCCAATGGCAGAAAGGGAAATATCATAATTGACAGAGAACTTTCTGGACTAAAGAGTGTAACAAGAAAAAAATCTGGAATTATCATAACTGCCACGGGGAGACAGGTAGCAAACAACCCCAGACAGAAACCAAACATATTATCTTCAAACCCCCACTGCTACAGGCAGGGAGAGACCAAACATCCCCAAATTACAGGCAGGGAGACTAAACAAAACCCCCACTGCTACAAAAGACAAAGACTCATAAATTTAACAAATTTCATTTAGAAAAGTCTTGCAAATAAAACTGCACTGATTTTCAGCAAACATTTAATGAACATTCCAAACTCTTTGCCATAGTGTGTATTCTCAGAAGGCTTATAACCAAGAGCTTTAAGACCCCTGTTGATACTCATTGGTGGAAGAGATTGCAAGAGGTTCAAAAATGCCCTGTCAGGTGGGTCAAAGCATGCCTCAATATTGATTTATAGAATTGTAAAAGCTCCACAGGGCAAATAGTGTGAGTTTACAGAAGTTCCACATGGATTAACCTAATGAACCTGAAGTAGTAATTATCAGACTTCTTTTTAATTCATTTTAGATTTTAGGGATGTCCTAGATTAATTGTATTCTATTTGTCATCTGTATTCTGTTAAGTGGGAAGTTTTTCTTATCTCTTCCACAACCACTCCTCCCTCTGGGGAGACATCTGCTGATAACAGGCTATTGAATGTCAATGCATGATTGATAAGAACTATAGTATCCCATTGTGAGATGCTCCACCCAGAGGGAGGAGCCAAGCATTCCTACCCAGATATAATCTTGAGAGTCTAAGACACCAGAGGGGCTTTTCTCTACTGGAGTTTTCCCCAGAGGAACAGCTGCCTCTTCCACTAGATCTTCAGAGGAAGACCTTTCTACAAGATCACTGCTCCAAAAAAACCACACTTAACACTCCAAGAAGACTGCAGCTACAATTCTAATTAGACAGCTACCAACACCCTGACCAGCAGGGTGTCAGGTCGTATTCTGACCCTGTCAGTGTTGTTTTTGATTACTGCATTATTTATTTTATCTTTTTATTCTTCTTCCCTAATAAAGAACTGTTATTCCTGCTCCCATACTTTTGCCTGAGAGCCCCCTTAATTTCAAATTTATAACAATTCAGAGGGAGGGGGTTTACATTTTTCCATTTCAGGGGAGGCTTCTGCCTTCCTTAGCAGACACCTGTCTTTCCAAACCAAGACAAGGGAGTAAAGTTCAAGGTAGTTTTGAATTGCTGATTTATATTTTCATGGGTCTTTGGAAGAGTTTTCCAAGCAGTGCAAAATATCATGCAACACACCTTGTCTTGGAGTCTCATCTTTAGGTACTAACATGAGCAAAACTCCTAAAATCTCCAGTTAGCTTGGAGTAAACTGGATGTAAGGAAAACTGAAATAACTAGACACTCAAAAGCAGAAAAGGGAGATCTTCTACCTTGAACTCTCATTTTGAGTATGTTAAATATAATTTTCTTTTAAACCTTCCTAATTTATAACTGCACTGAGAGCACAGTTCATCCCTCTTATGTTTCAGAAGTGTTTGGTGATGTTGTTACAGTTATAGTGAAGTCCTGCTAGTATTCAGCAAAGCTAAAGGAAACAAAGTGAGAGGAAACTCCCATCTTCCAGTCTTGTAAAAGTAAAGAAAGGTAGAGCCAGTTCACAATTTCAACTGAGAATCAAAATTTGTCTGGTCCTTTATAATGCATGTGTGACTTTTCTAATCAAAGTTAGTCACTGTAATGCAAAATGAAATAAGTAGAATTGATCCAAGTTTTTTATCATAAGAATCTGGAAAATGTCTCTTGAATAGGACTTACAACTATAAATTGCTTTAAGTAATGTTGTCTCTGCATGGTTCAAGCAATAGAATCCTTCCCCAGGAATCCAGAAAAGTTTTGCTTTGAGATCTTCTATCATCAGAGAAGATGTGGGTCAAAAGCATAAGCCTCAAAATAATTTGGATTTCTCTTTCCAAAATCAGTGGTTTCCTGTGCTGTAATTGTGAATAAGCAGAAGTTCAGAACAAGGCATTGTAATTTTAAGTCTTTGGTAGTATTTCCACTAGAAGTATTGTGATTTAATTTCCATGTTTAGAACTTCCTTGAGCACTACTGATGTTTTCCAGTGGCCTATGATCTGGAAATGCATTTAGCACTCAGTTTTGGGGTTTATTTTGACAAAATACTGTCATGGATCAGGTTTTACTGATATTCCTTTTTGCTATTAACCACAAAGAAGGAGTGTTTGAGGTAGTTTTCTAGTAAAAGCAAGAGAAAAACAAAGAAAAATTCAGTTACTGACTCTGGCCACAAAATTCCATGGGAAAAAATAGCCCCATATACAATATATTTAAATCTTTTACACCTGGCTCTGTTTGAGTCAATGGTGAAGACAATATGGATGTTTTTACAGGGCCCATAATTTCACATTTTGCTTTTAATTTTTAATTAAAGCCAGTATGAATTAACTTCAGTCCTGTCCTGACTTTCAAATATGTGATACTTAGAACTGGGTTTCACAGTATAAGGAAAAAAACAAGATTTTAGTAAAATATTAGTAGTAAAAACTGTAAACCATAACCTGTATTCCTATTAAGAGCTTTATAATGGGAAACACAAACACTCAGAGTGGTGGGGCACCGGCACAGGCTGCCCAGAGAAGCTGAGGATGCCCCATCCTTGAAAGTCTTCAAGGCCAGGTTGGATGGGGTTCTGAGCAACCTGGTCTAGTGAAAATTCCATGGCAGGGGGCTTGGAACTGGATGATCTTCAAGATCTCTTTCAACCCAAGCCATCCTATGATTCTCGGAAGCACAGCTGCAGTCTATTGATCACATCTGACAAGGCGGCAGAGTACAGATCATAAGAGTGTCCATTTATTCCTATATTCTGACATTCTGAACATAGTATAAATTTTTTGGATATAAGTTATGGCTCTTAATGTGAAAAAAATCTGAATAAATGCCTTTATTTGTAGGATCAAGGAGAAGTGTGAATGGAATAATTTAGTTTGGTGTAATTTCTTGGATTTTAGAGTCCATTCTGTGAGATACATGGAGGCATCATTAAAACCATAAGAATCTCAGTAGGAAAAGCAACAAAACACAACTGAAAACCAATGTAATAAGCTATCCACGAAAAAATGAAAGTAATAATAATTAGAATTATTCTTCCATCACATAAAATATTCAGTAAATAGCATAATCATTCACATCTTGCAACATATAATCTCAGCTGTGCCAATGGTTACAGATGACCCTTTGTTATTGTGGTTATAGCCAAGTGGGCAGTGGTTGCTTCTTCAAGTAACAAACATAACAAGAGGAAACAGCCTCAAGTTGCACTGGGGAGGTTTAGATTGGATATTAGGAATGATTTCTGCATGAAAGGGTTGTCAAAAGCTAGAAAATTTGCTTAGGGATTTTGTATGTCCATAAAGGAATAAAACAGGCCTACATGTAGGCTACTTAATTAGAACATTATCCTCCCAGTGGGTTAATTAGAATATAAGCTGGGGAAACAGAATAATGGAATATTTCCAAAGGGAGAAACTTCAATGTATTCTCTTTTAAAGTTGCATTGCCAAGTGGGGAAAGGAGAACAAACTCATCTGTGAGCATATTGACAAGATTGAGTTTGTATTTAACTTGTGTACTTGCTTTTGTTTACCACAAATGAAATTAATTACTTTCCTTCTGCTGTATCTGACCTGAATTCTTTTTCCTCTGAGAACAGGGAACAGCTTTATTTGTTTATTCCTGTAGTCTGTTTATCTTAAAGGGACTGTGGCCTAAAACATGAACTTGTTTCTTTGTTTGAATTAGACAGAAGGGAAAAAACTGTAAATGATGTGCTGGTTTCAACAACCAAAGGGCATATATGGTTTTCCAAGGCTCCACTCCCTGGTTTTGTAACCATAAGAGATTGCAATCTTTATAACTCCATTTTCTCTCTGGAATGTCCCTTCCATTACTGTCCTCACAGTAATTTTTTTCCATATTATAGGGATTCAATATTCCTAAATATGAAATATCTTCTTACACATTATGATACCTCAATTTAATTAAACAGTTCTACTGGAAATCCATTTCAGCAGGAATAGGAAGTCACGTTAGCTCACTGGTTACCTGTTTTCAGTGCATCTGTGATTCCTGCATTTTCCTAAGCAACATACACACTTTTTTAATGAAAGGAAGAAATGTTTGGGAAAGAATGGTTAAAAATGGCCAGATTAATTTTCTGAAGGCTGAAGTAATCATCAAAGCCTAATTCAGGTGAAATTAATTTAGTGACAGCTGTTATCCCTCTGCTTTGGGGCTTCACCTGGGCCTGCAGGTTGTGAGTAGTGAAGAGAGGCTACCTGAAGGTTTGCTCTAAGGAAGACTTGGATCTCAATGATCTTGATCTAAACTGTAAGTCAAGATTAGTTGACACACATATATATATATATATATACACTATCAATAACATCATTGGATCCTGATTCTTTCTTCCAAACCCAGTTCCAGCCAAACCTTTTGACTCACAAAGACGTGGGGTGGTGACATGTCTTACTGCCACTTTGTCCTTGCAAAAGAGACTACCATTAGTCTTCATCTGAATTCTGTGCAAATACTGTCTTCATCTGCAAAAAACAAATACATTTGCTGCATGATGTGTTGGGTAAATGCACTTCTGTCCTTGATGCTTCTTCAGTCTAACAGATTTGTAGGCCATTTCTTCTAATTTCTTCTGTCATAATCTGATGATCTCAGTGTTATTTGTAAATCTAGTTTTTTAAAATGCTGACACTCTCATCCTCACCCACCATGTAATCCTTATGTGGCGGCAGCTTACATTTTCTGTAGGAATGTTATGGATTTCCTTCTAAAGGAGCTGAAGTGGAAATACACTGTTATCACTAAATGCAGATGTTTATGCTCACTCCAATTTACTGGTAAAACTGCACTGCTGCCAACAGGTAATAGTAGGCTGCTCATGTAACCATTTGCTGTCAAAAGTTCTGCTCTTTGCTTCTCTCTCTAAAGTGGCTGCTGACTCAGGTAGCTCTGAATGGCTGCTGACTTCTGCCATCCTATTTTATTTCCTCTTTTCCTTGCTTTTGTGAACCTCAGCTTGAGAAATACTACATGAAAGCTTTAACAAGTACTATAGCTACAGCATGTGCCTCAACACAGTGCTGTCCTCTTGAGATTAAAGTGAAAATGAAAAGCATCAAAAAACATGAAACATAAAAGAAAAATAGAGAAAGCGTGTACGTGCGAACAGAATAGACAAATGTCAAAAGGAACAGAAAGAGCATCCCTCCTAGGAAATCTATCTGAATTTATAGAAAGGAGAAAATGAAATAGCAGTAATACTAAGTTTTCCTGTTCAGCTATTTATTCAGATGAAAAGAATGATATCTACATCATTCAGGGATCAAATGACAAGAGTCAAAAGTTACAAATTAGGAAGCCAGAAGTCAACTTCAAAATTTATTTTTAAAAGATTAAAGGCTTGTAAAAACCTGGCACTTCAATAAAACTAGAATCTACATAATTTTTGAAAAAATCAAAGGATAGCCGTGGGAAGGAGAAATATTCTTAGCATACAACTTAAAAAGTTACTTGGTATTTGGCATTTAACATGAACCTGGGCCACGTAGTCCTTTTTTAAGAATGTCTTACCCATGAAAAAGGCCAGTTAGAATGATGTACAGTAAGTATCTAGTGTAACCTATTTCTTAAAGGAGAAACAAAATCTGTCTTAAATTATTGAATACAACTTTTTCATACCTAGAGTTTGAAATGCTACAAAACTTTGAAGCCATAACAAAAGCAAAAGGCTCTAAAGGGGTATAATAACAATAATAATTAAAATAATAAAGTGAGAGGAAATTGATAACCAAGTACCAAAGAATCTTTCAAAGTGGGCTGAGACTCTGAGACCTGATATAAAGACCAAACAATGGCAACAAATTCAGCTGAAGAGTCTTCCTCCAAAATGTGCATGCAGAATGAATTAATCAAGCTATCGTCAGCTAAGGTGATGCTCAGCACTATAGATATCTTGAAATAAAAATCCCATGCTTTTTTTTTAATAAAAAGAATATGTTCACTTGGTGTTTCAAATTGAGCATTGCCTTCTTTGATATAATTCATTCTACTGGCCCATGAGCAGAAAAGTGCACAGCTTTTCTTGAGTAAGAATTCTTGTTTGTTTCTTTTATTTTCAATTAACTCACCATTCAGTACAATATTTTTGTTGTCTGCAACATTAGTTTTATCCCATCAACATTATTATTGTAGAGGTGATATTCTAAAGGATACAGTTTTTGAGTAAAGATTATAATTAAGTATTAAGAATAACCATTTTACTTTGTCCAATATACAAACTGTTGCACTAATTATATTTAAATCTCCTTGCAAAATTTGTTTTCCAAGATGTGCACATTTATGTAGTACTTAGGAATCTGGGTTTAGGGGAAAAAAAAGTGATAAGGTTACAATCTAAGTGGGCACTGGGAGCTAACATAACCTACCAGAACTATATGTAAAGGTATTTTTGCATTTCTACTTTAGACTCTTGATAGAGATCAAAGTTTTTATTTTATGTGTAAATATTTATGTATTTAAAATCTTAATAAAACTGCCAAATCATGGTGCCAAAAGCAGAGTTAATGAGGCATTCCATAGCTAAGGCTATATCAACTGTAAAAACTTCGAGGATGACACTCTGACCTGGAATATTAATGATTTTCAACCAGTTTCTAAAATGTCAGTTGAAATTTAATTTTTCTGATCAAATATTGGTGATAATATAATTTCTAGATACTTAGCTTCTGTATAAAGCCTTCCAAAATCTCTGCCTCTTTTTCAGTGCTCTTCCATCCTGTGCAAATTAGAAACAAGAGAAAGCCTATGGTTGTGTGAATTGGTTCGTGGCAAAGTTGTGGGGGAAATAGAAAAAATATATCTCTCAAAAAATTCATGTAGTCCTTTCTTTTATGCAGGCAGGTCAGATTCTTTTAAAAGCAGAAGGATTCCTTTCAGGGAAGGAGCCATCTAGATGGATATAATTATGGGTTAGGAAAAAATGTCTTTTTTGAGCAATGGACAATTGATTTTTATACACAATGGCAAGGATGTCATAGTTTTGCAGAAGATATCTTCAGAATACTTAAAAGAGGAATGTATTCTGGAAATTAGAAGTCTCGTTGAGGAAACAATAGCTATTTTAATTTCAAGTGAAACCAGTATGCCTCATTAAATTATTGGAGTGATTTGAAGGTATTTTTACTGTAGTCACCAAACAATCTATTCTATGACATGATTAGTACACAGACTTTTCTGCCAGCATTTGATAGAGTTTCACATTTGAAGCTAATATTCTGCAGACTTCTGGAAAACACATGGGATTTCTGTTGTACAGGCGGTAGCTGATAAACAAATGAGTCTCTCCAGCCTTTTGGTTAATAATAAATAGTCACAGAACACAACAGAGGACAGAGAGTTTCTTCTAAGAAATAAAAGTAAGTGAGATAATTTTGCCTCTTTTGCCGGAAATTATGTTTTTTATTGAGATTCAGGATAGAAAAACCTGATACAAAAAAACCCTCATAAAATTATAAGGTAATGAGAACTTTAGGGTGAGGAAGTGTATTCAATTGAAATTATTTATGTGTATTGCAAACAGCCCCTGAGGCTTACAGTGCATCTTTCACCCTTTTCCTGGAATCAAGGCACAGGAAGCAGGCATGAATGAGAAAAGTAAGAAAACAAAGCCAAAGGAACTCCAGGACTGAGAAGGAATGGATCCAGCTGGTAGCATCACCCTACTCCCAGAGAGATCTGGGGATGATGGTGCTCAATACAATGTTCCCAACTCTTTGCTAGGGGATGGCTAAAACTGTCCCAAATCAGAGCCAGAAGGGATTCAGAAGGGTGAGTATAGCACCAGAAAACAGGAGGATAGGTATTCATAAGTTTATCATATAAAAAATTAAGGATATTTTCATTGACATCTGTCTGCATTGATCTGGAATGTAAATGCTGGAATTATTATAACTGGATATAAAAATCCTTATTTTAATATATTTTGAAGTATTAGCCTAAGAAAGTCTTGATGAATATTATATACATATATATATGTATTTATACATATATATACATACATACAAACATACATATACTTTAACATTTACATTTATCAGATTCATCTTTAAATAAAATACGGCTCTTTTTCTTCCCTATTTGTACAAGATACGAGCATGTCTTACACAATTATAAGTAGTTTTCTAAGGTACTCAAGCTAGGAAAGAAAATATTTATTATGTAAATACTTTAAAATACCACATTATTTTCTAGGAGCACAGCAAACAATACAGATTTTCCCCATTTGTATTAGAAGTATATATTAGAGTGAGAAAACACTAGCAGAAGCTTCTAGCATGTTCTCTTCACAACATGAAACAAAAACTCTGAGGAAGCTGTTGCTAAATTGTAATATCTGTACATAGATTGATTTGGCAGAGTTCCTTGGGAAGAAGAGGGAAGATAGATGTTTTGATGGGGAAAAAGAAACCTGCTGATTTCCTGAGTAATTAGAATGTGAATGTGACAGTCCTCACGAAGCAGCATCTGTCACCAAGGCAATCTGATATTAAGTGGAAAGAATGAAACTGTAAGCAGTTCCTGATCAGTGTTCAGCCAGCTTAGGGAAGAAAGGGACCTAGGAATACTCCTGGGGGAGTGCTTTGTAGCTCTGTCATGTTTACGTTTTCCCTTATGGCACCACATTAGAATTTCTAAGAGGCATTGTCCCTGAGCTGGAAGGTTACACAGGTCTTCATTTACATCAGTTTTTTAGGCTTCAGACCCTTTGCACTTCAGCAAAGCCATTCCTGCTGAATAAAGTTACTCCCTTTCTAGGAGATACTAGGCAGAGCAATAATTATAAATAAGATACGATATTAACACTGCAAAATACTTATAAAATTACAGCTTTACTAGCATATCTAACCCCTACAGTTTTTCACAAATTCCAGTAATAACGAATGGCAAAAATAGTCAAGGGGAAAACACTCTAAAACCATGATGTATATTTATATATGTGCAAGTGTATTAAAGGACTGGAGGGAGCAAGTGGACAAGGACCAGATGAGAGGAAAAAGTGGAAATAATTGGTAAAGCTGGTAGAAGAGCTTTAGATTCCTTCACTTTCCTTCACCTTCCTCCTCTGTTATCCTCTTCTGTTTGAGAACAGGATTCAAATGGATGCAAACATGTCCCTTATCACAAATTCTTCTACAGCATTTAAGGGGCTTTGCAGTACTGTGATAGGCAAGGTATTTACTTCACCATGTCCTCCAAACACATAAAAGTCAATTCTATTTCCTCAGGGATACAATCTGAACGAGAGGATCAGGAATGAGAATTATTTATCTTTTGTATATAATGATTCCCCAGAAAATACATCAAATGACTCAGGGAACTATAAATACTAATAACATTATTGATACAATCACCTATGAATAGTCAATGAGCCCACAGCTCTCAGGACACAATGGGTAAAGTTTACAAAATCTCCTTTCTTGCAAATAGGATTTCCATTGCAATTTATAACACATAAACTGATGCTTAGATATCTGTTTTGCAGGTCCTGTACAAGCTTTTCCAATACTCAGCTATGTAGTCTTTAGATATATATGTATGATTCTTTTCACAAAATTTAATTTTATTTCATCACACCCATGTGTGCAAAACCTGTCTCGACTAATACCTAACAATAGTAATTAACAGTAACAAGTGATTATGGTAAAATTAACAGTAACAAGTGAATATGGTAAAATATACATAAATAATAATCTGTTATAGCTAGTTCTGCTGTTTGAATTTTCAAAGGCATAAAATAAGAATTCTTATCATATAATTACTTGTATTTGTATTGTGTTGAATTTCATAGATATGTACCAAATTCCTAGCCTGAAAAAGGGACAAAGTGTAATGGTTCTGTACTATAAAAAACAACATGAGGGGATTAATGTGTATTTAGTGTGAGTTTCTGTTATATAAAATATACATTCCTTATATTTCCACTCATGGTAAATTTCTATTAACCCACTGAGTCTTTCATGTTGCACTCATTGCTTATCTCAAACCTTCTGCAATACATTATTTCAATATTTCTTTACCCCACATGCTACTGCAATATTAAATGGAGACCATGTATGTGTTATTAATAAAAAATAAGTTCCCCAAAAATTCCTTTTTTCAGTCTTCTCTGGGAAATTCAGTTCCATAGGAGATGACTTACATAGCAGAGGATTGGTGCAGAACCTGCAAGTCTTGCATTGTCCATCTATCTGTCTACATACACAACTTTTATATATTTTTAATTTTGTTCTGCTCAAGAACACTAATTCATGTGTTAGAGCTGTGCACTGTTGGCTGATAGGTTTGCAGTCTTGTGGGGTTTGCTACAAGGTACTTCTATTTCTGACTTATCATGTGTGTCTGAAAAAGGGTTTGAACTTTCCGTAAAAATTGTCCCTCTAAGGAGCAATTAAATGTTGGAAATCCGAAAATATGAACATGCACCAAAACTATCTGTTATTAGGGAACTTTGTTCTTATTCAGAAGCATCACCAGCCCTGCCAAATGCCAATTATTCAGGTTAAATCTCATTCCAAATGAATGGGGCTTTTTTCATATGAAAAGTGTTTGTACAGTCAAAAACTGTGTATGTTAAGATCTTCCAACCACCTAGTTAAAGGCACATATTTAATGAGATTTTTTTAGCAGAAAAGCTAACTACTGGGAGATGGATTTAAGATTTTTAAAAGATGCAATTTTCAAAGTAAAATGATCAAAATGTGCTTCATGAAAAGTAAAAACAAATCCAAAAGGGCACATCATTAAAGTTGCATGATTTAAATTAGTTGTGTTACCAAGCTAAACTCATTGTTGAATCAAAGCTACACCAGGAGCTTTTTTTTTTTGATGTATTTTAGTTTCATATGTATTTAAAGTAGCAAAGCATTATCATCATGCCCTGCACAAAATGTTTCTTGTACATAAATCATCTGTTTTACTGCATTGTACCTTATTTGATTCTAAAATAGAATTAATGGATTCAAGGAAAACAAAAGACACAACTGACCTCCAGAGAAATATTCAGAAAAACATAGTTTTTAATACATAGCTTTGCAAAAAACCATAAGCACATTTGAATATCCCAATGATATACAGATTTAAATGGGAGATGCACCATTCCCATATTCAGACCTATTTAAGAGGTGATGTTGAAGGCTCTTAAACAAAATAGTAAAAATTGGTGTAATTTTGTCATGAGAGTTAGTGGTAGCAGAGGAATCAAGAGCTGGTTTTGTCTCTGAATTTCACCTGCTGCTGTGGAACAGGAGGAGGGACGAGCCGAGAAAGTCCCTGATGCACCTGGAGCGAGAAGGATAATTCCAAAATGCACAGAGCAGCAGAAACAACTGCAGGTCTAGCATGTGAGCAGCTGGGCTTCCTAGGAGTTCACACCATGAAATATCAACAAATTAGAATAAATTCTAATTGTCTTCACCTCGGAGAGGAAAGTTAACCCTAAGTTCTCTGGGCATCAGTAGTGGAAACGGACAGGACAAAATACAAGCTGCTATTTCCTCAGAAGACTCTAACCTCTTTTTCATCTGATTCCATCTTCGGTTCAGTTCAGTTCAGTTCTGAAAACCTTAGTTTGAAATGCCATTGAACTCTGTCATCAATTTATAAGTTGTAAAAGTTTTCTTTGATTGCCTCTCATTAGGAATAGAAAAATTCTTTGAATAACTTATGTATTGATGCTCAGAAAAACTTTTTCTGAAAAGTAACCATACTTACATGTGGCATCTTCTTTTACATCTAAATGCCCTCTTTTTTAATGTTTGTTATGAAGGTAGAATATTCTAAAATTACTCACAATGAAAATATTTCATGAGGGTTAAATAAAACAAGACTGATTATTAGCTTTAGGTCTATAAATATATTTTATCCCAAGACATAAAACTTCGTTAAGAATTATTCCCTGTTAAAAAAATAAAAAACAAAAGCCAAAACCGAAAAACAAAAACAAACCAAAACAAACCTAAACAAAATCAAAACAAAACCAACAACAACAACAAAACCAAAAACAAAAACCAAAACAACAACAACAAAAAAAACCCGATAACCAAACCAAAAATATAACCAAACCAAAACCAAACTGAACCAAAACAAAAAAACCTACAGAACCATGTTGTTATCAGAAATGCTGACACAGCTAACTGTGCTTGGGATATCAAATATTGAACATTGTTTTTATTCACTGTTTTGGGAACTGAAGTGCTGAGACCTGCCAAATGTCTTAGAACCTGAACCCAGATAGATTTGATCACTTTTTTTCTCTCCGTCAAGAGATTTCAGCAATCATTTTTAGTAGAGTTCTGTTAAAATCAAAAATATTTTGAGTGAGTTAGTAATGCAGAATTCTTAGCAGAACCATGGTTTACAAGAGAAGTAATGAAATGCTGAACCATTTCACACACCCAGAGGGCTGTAAATATACCAGTTTTCCACAAAAAAAAAAAAAGGAAAAAACAAATCCCGATTTTCTGTAAGATTCACTTTTCATGGAAAAAAAGTTTACAAGTGACAGCACCTGTATTATCTTTTTGATCTGCTGTAAGCGGGTGTGTCATACAAATACAGACAGGTATAAATTTTAATTTTTACGTTTGCGAAATAAAATGTTACTTTTTTTGCATATATTTTCTTTATAGCTTCCAATACTGAGAGTTTCTGCTTGAGAAGATTATCTTGTCTGATTTCTTACAGAAGTCTAGCTGAATCAGGGATGATGCTTATTCCCCCTGATCTAGGTTTTAGTTTAAAATATAGGAATTTTTACAAATTACTTCATATGAAAATAAACAGTATCCTAAACCAACACTAAACAGAACCCAGAGTAGCAACACTGGTTACAATAATGTCTGTGTCTCATGCTCTCTGGAAGGCTACCAAAATCTGACATCACAAAGGAATTTTATTTTTTAATAACCCTACCTAGTCAAAGTGCATATAATGTTTTCATAAAATATACATCCTAGTAAGGAATTATATTATTGAATTAAATACTATGCATCTGTTGTGTCACCTAAGATACAAAACTTGCTAATATTCTTAAAAATTTCTATATTATATTATGAATTAGAATTTCAGAATTCTCCAAAAGTTTCATCCTCTATTTCTGGGTTTTCATATTTTTTTCCCTTTTTGTTTCTTTTTTTTTTTTTTTTTCTTGAAACTCAGGTTTGTTTAAGGAATAACTTAACAACTCTGAATATTATTACTAATTCAAATATAATTTCTGTTCAGTGTATTTGACTTTTATTCCACTGTTACTCTTTCAATAAAAAATTGAGGAAAATATATAAGCTGCTGTTTTCAATCCAGTATTTCATAAAACGAGATATCAATACATAGGAGCATCTACATCCACTGTTTCTCAGCTCAGTTTCTACGCCACTGCCTTTTTATTCTTTGAGGAAATTGCTAGCTAAGGAAAAAATCAAGAAGCTATTTAAAATCATAACTTGTTTCTATAACATCTGGGCACAAAATGCTGTCAAAACCTTATAAAGGAACAAACTAACCAATAAGACATATAAGTGATCTCAAGGAAAAAAAAAAAAAAAAAGCAAGCCAAAACCAAACAAAATCAAGAAAAAAATTAGAAGGGGAGTCTTTAAATACAAGCTTCCAAAAAGACAAAATTTTGATTCACCTCTCAGAAGAAAATCCATTTCTCTTTTGAATCTTCTGTAACTTGGTCTTAAGATTTAAGGAGTTAGCAAATACATCCCAGAAAATTTTTTGTAAGAGAAGATAGGGAAATATGCTGTCTCCAATGTGATTTGAATTAAATCTCTCTGTTCTATGTAATCTTCTCTGATGTATAACAAGATGAAACATCTTTTATAATATTAATATATCACCAGTATAAACTGCTGGATCTGAGTAGCAGAGATAAAAATAGCATTATTCTGAAAAGCCATCAAGATTTCACAGGAATGAGACTTATTCTCTTCATGTTGGTGTTTTTTATGAAAGGTCTGCTCGTTAATTTGTGCTTAAAGCATTTAAAATAAATAAATTGTGGAATCTTTTGCCAAGTGTAATGCATTGGGAATGGAATCTCTCTAGCAGCATTGTCAGCTGTTGTCTAGATGCTGACATGAGTCTCTACTGAATTTGCAATTGCACAAAAATACTCACTTGATGTGAGAATACCCACGCTGTTCTGTCATATTTTTATAGTCCAAATTGAGTATGGTTGCACATGATCCTTCTAGCATCTGCATGACCATTACTATCATCTTAAACCTTTTACCTATCTTAACTACATAGAAAAAAACTATCTTCCATGACCATTTCTTCATCTGTTAGAAGAGTTTGCTTGGACTTTTAAAAATTATCTATGTTCAATTTGATCAGTTTCTTCACCCACAGCAGTATTTACCTGAACAAGTCCCTTGCATAGCCAGATTTTTTTTGCCCAGAATGTCAATCCAGCTCCAATTAATCAATCAAAAGGTACAGGTAGTGATTACTGGTTGGTTGTTGCAGCCTGAATGGCTGCTAGTAAAGTCCAGGGTAAAGAAGCAAAATGGGCCTTTGCATGGTACCCACAGATGTTTTATTCAACCGTGCGGTGAGATGTTCAGGTCCCAGCAGACACACATGCAGTCTGAGTTTCAGTCTGCTAAGGGGGTGAACTTGTTCTCTGGGCAGTACAAAGATAAGGGCCAATCAGGGGATAGGGAGGAGTGGCTCAGGGACATAGGAACAGACATAGGAACAGGGGAAGGAGCCAGTGGGGTGTAACAGCCTTGAAGGGAGCTTCTTGTGTCTCCCTAAACCAGGGAATGCCCCGCCAAGGTCTCCACAGTTGGTCTAGGCACAGCAGCAGCCCAATGGAGGAATCTCCTTGACTGTCCAAAATTCTCGCCTGGAGAACTCCTGCCAGACCTGGTCAGGTCACTGTGATTCACTTTACCTGACAATTCTTTGTTGTCTCAAATCAGCCTGTTGTCTCCTCCGTGAAAGCCATGATGAGGACTGCCTTGACCTCCCAGGAAATTAATTACTTACTATTGCTATGGGCATGAAAACAGGCACCGATGAATCTGATGTATTCAACTGCACCAAAATTATAATTTAAACTTGAATGTCATACCTTGAGCTTAAATTCCATATATTTTACCACTGGAGTTTTTTTTAAAAGAGCACAGGAGGCTACCTGCAACTGTTTTTCAGCCTGGAGGAATTGAGGTGAGAACTCATGGTGTTCTTCAACATCTTCTTGAAGAGAAGTGGAAGGACAGGCACTGATCTCTTCACTTGTGATCAGTGACAGAACTTGAGGGAATGTCCTGAAGCTGAGTCAAGCAAGGTTTAGGTTGGGTATTAGGGAAAGGTTCTCCACCCAGAGGGTGGTTGTGCACTAGACCAGGCCCCCCAGGGACATTGTCATATTACCAAGCCTGACAAAGCTCAAGAAGCATTTGAACAATGCTCTCAGGCACATGGTGGGGTTGTTGGGATGTCCTCTGCAGGGCCAGGAGTTGGACTCCAGGATCCTTACAATTCAGCATATTCTATTCTATGATTCTACGGACATTTTTGTGTTTGATCTAAACAGAGATATTAATTTGTAGTCTGCCTTTCTTGGACACCAGAGAGCCTCACCCAGACAATTTCTTTCATTTAAAGTAGCAATATTTTTACTTGAATATTATACAAAATCAAAGAAAGAATCTTAAATTACTTGGATGGGAGGATAACTTATTTTTCTTCTTACTCATGTTAATGATGATTCCTGTGAGCGATGTCATATTCCTGTAAATGTTATCATTATTGCCCTCTCATTCATTATGGATAGGATAGTTTGCTTTAAAACTCAGGAAGACCTCAGTGATTTTAAGGATATAAATGATTAAAGAAATATCCAGGCCAGTATAAGTCAGATATACCATTATCTATGATTTCTAAGATAATTTTTAATTTTATAACATGAGAGCTTCATTTGTTTGAGGGTGCTGTAAGTGTGTCTCAAGGGGTCCTGCTGATTCAAAAAGCACTTTTGTTGCTTAATGATCATCAGGAAAGAATTGTAAACTACTATTTCAAAATTATTTTATCAAGGGTAGACTGTGGTATACACCAGTCAGATGGGTAATTGAAAGATAAGGAGAAAAAGAAAATAATAAGAAATTCAATGATAGGAATAAGAATAATAGAAGTTACTCAATATTTGTGCATTTATACATGTATAAAATATATTATATGAATTAATGAAATGTTAAAGTGGGAAACACCTAAAATAATTGTTCTCCATTATCCAAAATCACCTAAACATTTTTGTCTTTCTGTATTCAACCCTATGATTTACTATGAATAGTCTGTAGATTGATTTTCATTTTTTTCTGGTGTCCTCTAAGTCTTATCTGTTTAATAGAATGGGCAAAAATTATTTTTTGGTAAAAAAAAAAAAAGAAAAAAATACAACTGTGTATTCAATAAATTGGCACAATATGCAAATTTTTTTTTTTGGCTTGTTCTGCTGGATTTGCAAATTGAGTGATGAGCTTCACAGAGGAGTCACAGGAAGCGGTGCTTTCCAGGCAAAATCACGTGTGATAGGATAATGAGGAAAAATTATCATTAAGGTAGATTTACATAAGGAATGTGAGGGTTAAGAGAATATGATATTAAGGCTGGAAAGAAATGATGTGCCACCCCATGTTGGTAATTTGAATTCTTTAATGCCTCTGTCCTACCATGTCAGTTTCACCTTTTGTACAACATTGGTCCAAACAGATCCAAACTCACTTGAGCTTTTGAAGACTTCTCCCTTTCAAAGGCCTGATTTTCCTTTAGGGAAGGACTAGGAGCTTTGCAAAGCAAGCTTCCCATAAGCCCTCTACTTGAAAATTACCTTTATAAGAGGGAAAGGCCAGGCCATGTCTTCTGAAGGCTCACTGAAAAATTAATCTTTGGGAAAACATGTTGAAGTACATTTTTGTGCTATACAATGATCCTGATTACCTCATGAGTAAGGTAGGACAAAAGAAGCTCTAATTGGTTTTAAGATTAAAACTCAGTGAATGTGTTGTAACATTCTATTGTTTAAGATTCTTCTTATCTAAAGATTGCAGCCAAAGTGAAACAGTGAATGTTTCTTAAATATGTGATATATCTTGGTATTTAACATAACTGAGTTCCCTATCTTCAGAACCCCTTGGGCTATCTTACAATTAAAGGAAATATTCCTAATGTGTTTTTTTCATTAAAATACACATTCTATACTTGAGATTTGAAGATGAAGAGGATGAACATCAAGACTTGGTAAGAAAAAAGGCTGGAATAATATTCTGATATCTTCCAGGGACAAAATGTGTGAATTTCAATTTTCCTCAGTGCTCATCCTTAAAAAAGGCATAACAATAATTTTTTAATTAAAATTTTAAAGGTTGAAGCTGAACAAAATGTTTATATGAGTGGTTTGGTAAACATATTAAATGTGCCTGAATAATAACAATGATGATAACACCATCACCCCCTCCCCCATTGTTGTAGAAAATGCTACTCTAACAGTACCTAACAAAAACTGCATTCTTGCATCCCCTTGACTTGCTGTGTTTTGGTTTCTAAGGGAAAAAAGAAGCAACCAAACACACAACCTTTGTCTCATTACCAGCTTTCTGCAACATTTTATTTATTTTTTTATTACAGCAAGTTTTTCACATTTGTATGTAAATCCTGTCTTACACTAAAGTAGAGAAATTGTCGGGAAAATATATTGGCTTTCTTAATAGCTGATTTTTCTTTTGAAATGCAAACGATTTCTTCCCGTTATTATGATTTTTCTCAACAGAATATATACTTTAATCACTTCAATTCAGTAAAATTTCAAACACATTATTTCTCCTGCTGATGCTTTTCAGGGAACTTTTAGTAGATCAGTAGTTCAACAGGTATTCTTTCAGACTCAAGGTATTTCTTCCATGTCTCACTGCTTCAATAGGAAGTTAGAGCTTTGATAATTGCCCCTCATGGAAGACCAGTCTTTTATTTAATACTCTATGCAGGCATGTTTTTTTCTTCCAGAATGCTTACTTGCAAGCAACAGGAAACATTTTAATGATGTATATATGAGAAACCATGTACTTGTTTTGTAGGAATGCCAGGAATCTTTAAGTGATTTTAAAGAAAAGTATGATATGTCTTCTATAATTCAAATTGCATTTTGATAGTCTTTTAGAGTTGTGGTTTTTTTTTCCCAAATGTCACGATACACTAAATTTTCCATTTCATATTTCTTTCTCAAGTATTAAACGTATTAATATACCTTGAATAATTCAGATGTAGGAAAACATTTTATAAGTCTAAAGAAACATAGAGGTATATCACTAGACTCAGAACTGTTGAAGAGGATTAAGCAGCTACTGTTTCATAAAGACCTTTGGATTTAGGTACCTAGATGCATTGTGTTGGGTTCTTTCCTGTAGATTTGATTGGGCAACTACTAACTTTGGTTCCAGAGAATTTTTCTCTGTTAAGAGTTTTCTAGAAAAGTATTATCACTGAGTAGTGATATTTAAAAAGCAGTGTGAAGTTTTAATAGAAAATGTAATGCTACTAGTTAAGTTTAAATGGTTTTTAAATTGTGTAATTAATAAGTATTGCACATTGTTCCTTAAACTAAGGGAAGAGAAAACAACCTGAAAAATGGCATTCAGCAGATGATTCTTCTGATGGAGAGGAGGGTAGGGCAGCAGCTTATTCAAAGCATCTTTTTGTCAATGACATGGATAGAAGTTGGGTCCTGGGTGTCATGTCCTGTGTTCGTGTACTTTTTCACACATGAACAGTAGTGTTTTGAAAGAGTAGTTTACTTTACATGTAAATATTAAGTATATTAACTAAGAGCATTGTCTCAGACACCTGGAAGAAGCAAAAGAATTGGACTATATGTTTTCCAGTGATGTTACGAAGCTTACTACTATAGGACAAAAAAGGGAAGGTTCCAGGCCCTGAAAGGCAGCAGATGTGAGAATAACATAAATATCACAACAATTTATCTGACCAGCCATTTATTCCTCAAGAGCCATAGAAAAATTAAAAAAAAAAACCTACAAGAAGGTTATCAGGCTGAGTAATATTCAAATTCTAGGTACTGTTGAGCGTATTTAATATGATTGTAACCTTTTAGTTAGGCTCTCACACTTAATGAGCAAGGTGGGTTTATGATTTTGTGTGTTTAAACCTTCTGCCAAACCAGCAAGTGGTGATTGCAAGCATGCCACCAGAAGGAAAATATCTAGAAATACTAAGGACATCCTGGAAGATATGGATATGAAATTCAAGCCTCAAACCTTAGATGTCAAAGGCCCCTTTAACTGAAAGCTGCATAAAATAATTCCATTGTAATAGCCTTTTTTTTCTTTTTAATTCCTGATTACACATAAGTATTCCTATACATGTATGGACACAGAGATAAAAGCAAGGTTTCCATAGATTCGTAGAATTGCAGAATGGCCTGGGTTTGAAGTGACCTCAAAGACCATTTTGTTCCAAATGCTCTGCCATGGACAGGGACACCTTCCAGAAGAGCAGGTTGCTGAGTGAGTCATCCAACCTGGCCTTGAACACTTCCAGGGATGCGGCAGCCACAGCTTCTCTGGGCAAGCTGTGCCAGTGCCTCACCACCCTCACAGCAAAGAATTTCTTCCAGTACCTAATGTGATTCTACTCTCTTTCAATTTGTAGCCATTCCCCATTGTCCCGACACTCCAGGCCCTTGTAATAGTTTTTCTCCATCTTTCCAGTGGGCTCCCTTCAGGCAGTGGGAGGCTGCAATTGGATCACCCCAAAGCCTTCACTTTTCCATCCTGAGCAATCCCAACTCTCTCAGCCTTTCCTCACAGCAGAGCTGCTCCATCCCTCTGATCACCTTGCTGCCTCCTCTGGCCTGGCTCCAACAGGTCCCTGTCCTTCCTGTGCTGTGACCCCCAAGCTGGATGCAGCCCTGCAGGTGGAATCTCAGCAGAGCAGAGGGGGCAGAGGGGCAGAATCCCCTCTCTGCCCTGCTGCCCACGGGGCCTTGGATGCAGCCCAGCACACGGGGGATTCTGGGCTCCCAGAGCACACGACTGAGGAATGTCCAGCTTCTCATCCACCAAACTACTTGTTCTGTTTGTCTTTTTATTGACACTTTGCCATAACTGAACACCTGAATCACTGTCTTGTTATATTCTCAGTCTTTAAGTCAATGTACCGCAGTATAGAAGAGTGTGATAAAATTCTAGAGCTGCACAATTTCTTAAGGAAAACTCAGTTGAGCGTGAAACATTTACTGCTGGTAAATGTTTGTCACCCTTTAAACACTGCATTTTTAATACCTTATTTAATAGAGGAACATGGGATTTGTGTTCTCTATTTTAGTCACTCTCTTTCACATTTAGAGAAAACAATATGTCCAAGGTTCATTTCATCTTGTGTGTAGGTAGAGAAAAATTACATGGATTTCTGGGCACATGTCAACACTTAAGACTTGATCAGCTTTAAGTAGAAAGAAAAAAACTCAACACCCTCTTTACCTACCCAAATAGGATAAGTGTTTTTTAGTGGTTTTCATGAAGGAATGGACTGATACTACTCTTATGCCATCATAGCTTGAGACCTGATGAAAAGTACTGTGATTTGTATTTGCTTAGGAATTTTTAGTGTATCCATAATTTATTAGCAAGGACCTTTTGCTATATAATATTGTGATTCTTAATTGAATTGATTAAACATTATTAATTCTTCTGTTTATTTTACATTTAATCTATAATATTTGAAATATGTCTGAAACAATTATTTCTGCAAATATTAGAAAAAATTTAAATTATTTTATCCATTATGGATAATAATAAAACTCTGTAGGATAGTCCGCTCTATGGGTGCAATTAGATTTAAGACTAAAAACTTTATCCTCTTAAAAGAACTGAACGAACAGAACTGTGAAAAAACTCATATAAAACAGTCCAGTTTAAAATGAAATGTAGGGAAAAAAATAGAATGATGAAAAACTTGCTAAAAGGAAATTTTTTGATGATTTTCAGAAAATGTTAAGAAAAATTTACTATAAATATGGTAAAAATAGAAATTAATGAAGAATATATTATTTTATATCGAAGGAAAAAGGAAACTACTTTCAAAATAGTATTAAAGTGGAGAAGTTTATTTAGATAAGATCAAAGGGATTAGCTCAGAAGAATTCTTGAGTATGTAAATAAGCAAACAGAAACCAGGAACTATTTAAAATAAACTACAGATTTTATGGATATGGGGATTATGGACACAACTGTTATTTCTTAAAAAAAAATACCTTAAAATTGTTGGGTATTTTTCCCCACTAAAGATGAAGATAATTGCTATAAAAATAGAATCATTACTACATTGTGAATCCAGATATTTATCCCCATGAAATTTTACCATGACAACTTTGGGTACTTTTATTAGTCTTATAAAAGTCAAATATATCATTCCTGCTTATAGCACCTGTTGGAATGCATTGGTGCAGAAGAATTTTCCCATAAAGAAATGATCCTCAACGTAAATTCTGTAATGGCAATCAACCTAAAATTGCAGGTACAAGAACATATATTGCTTAATGTTATTATTGTTTGTTTGTTTAGTTAAAGATGAGCAGAAAGCCACAGATGTTTATTCTGGTCTTATAAGTTTATTACTATGTTCTAATTAGCCCATGAAAAATTGATTTTGAGTTATTTCTTGCAATTACAAAACATTAAGTTCTTTTTTTCCTGTCACCACAACCGGACCTAAATTTTTGAAGAACTGAAATCTGAGTCAGCTATGATTAAAATACACACAAGTGCAACAAAACCAAAAAAATCAATAGCATTATTTACTGCATGCACACTCTTAAAAATTTTCAGGTAAATTTTTCCTATCTTCAGATACCTACCTACCTACCTTTTCCTATATTCAGATACCTTTGCATAAGAGTTCCCATGGAGAATGAAGCCCCTGCTATTCAGCACATATCCAATTACAAAACACTGAAAACAAAAGAACAGCAGATTGCACAGTGTTGGAGTTAACAAGAGGTTTGACATTAAACATTCAGCGACAGAGACACAGAAGCAATAAAATGCACTAAAATCCATCTAAAGAAATAATCCATTAAAAAGCTACAATACATTTTCAAATCATTTGGAAAAGTATGTTAGGTGTCTCTAAATGAGGTATCTAAATATAATTAAGTAATAGTTCCTTGTGGAACCAAAATAAAACACATAAATAGCAGCTGTAAAATAAATACATATATATATATATATATAATATGAATACATATAAAAAGCCAATAAAATCCAAGCTATCAAATGACCAAAAGAAAGCACTTTCTATAGCTTTTTGGGTTTTAATATAACAAGAAAAAAATTCATATAATTTATCTCCAAAATCATTAATGACTTCTGCCATATAAACTTTTGGTGGAATTTAAAATTAAGCCATCAGTGTAAATATTAAGATAGATTTTATCTTTATTTTAGACATGATATTCTTTTGGACTCAACACAAAGTTCTGAAATTTGCTTCTAATAGCTGAGTTGGTCACTTCCAGTTTGATGTTTGAAATGCAGAACTAGTTCTTTCAGTGCTAGAAGACAGACATAGACATTTTTTTCCGAAGATCCTCTGTGGCTTTACATGACAGGTAGGCTGATTAGGACTGAAATAATTTGGAAAGGCTGTGCTGAGGCATCAGCTGAATTAGTATATATCTACAAAGAGATCAATAAGAGAGGTGATAATATTTGTCTCCTTTCTCTGCACTTGCTGATGCTTCTGTTCTAGTATCACAGTTTCCAGGCTTCTCTTAAACAATTACCTGCTCCTGGGAAAGTTTCTACACCGTCATCTTCAATTAGGACTCATGTTTCACTTAAGTTCAAACTACCCTATGCTACTTGATTCTGCAAATAATGCCCAATTGGATCCTTGCTGTCAGTAATACCAACATGTAAACCCTTAATTTCCATAGGTCTTCCTATACAAACTCTTTGCTCCATACAGGGCTAAATCAAGTGATGCAGGAGTCCATTTTCACCTCCTTTTATATTTTTATTTTCCTTGGCCCAGATCTTAAAATTAACTTTTTTTCTTTTTTCTTTTTTTTTTTTTTGGATACAGCATCTACCATAGTTTCCCAGAGTAGGAATTGTGCTGTGACTGAAAACAAAGATTTAAGGGAACACACTCTTAAATTCAAATAATCTCTTATTTGAATCAACACTAGTAATGTAGCCACACATACTGAGAAATGTATCCTTATTTATCTGTTTCAATAATGTCATGATCTTATAGATCTTTCAAAATCACTCTATTCCACTATTTCCCCCCTGATTTTTATTTTACTGCACTTTAGACTCCTTCTCATTTATTCATTGTGAAGCACACATTCCATACCTATCTATCCTTCTTGCCCTTGCCTGAACCTTCCCAGTTAGATTATGTTCAGGAAGTAAAGCCACACATAGCATGCACAATGTAATAACCGAATCAGAGGTTTCTGGGCAGGAAGAGGGAAAGCATATGCTTACACTTTTAATACTTTCCCAATATTCAGCATTTCAGGAGCTTCTTGAAACAAAATCACAAAGTACAATATTTTTCTATTACTTCTACCAGAAAGAATGAAACAAAGTTTTTCAGCACTAAATGACTGCAAAAACAGATCACAGAACTTTTAAAATATCTTCTGTCATAGAACAGCTATTTCTCTGTAGTACATTTTGGAATATTTGGAATTTATTACCACAGAAACACACACAGACCTTATTTACCATGGCCATTAATATATTGTTTCTAGCATTTCTTTTATGACATTGCTGAAAAGTCTATATAATCTTTTTACAGAAGTTCAGTCCAAATATTTATCAATTAACAACGCTAATATTTTTTATTCTGAAAAATTATTTACAACATTCTCTAAATAAGAAGAATTTTGTAGGCTTTATCTTTATATTTTTCACTTTCCAGGTCTACTATCAGAAAACTTCCTATGCCAAGAGGTTCAAATTAACAGTTTCTGAGAATGTCGTCTTTAAACTGAAAAATAAATTAAATTGAATTTGCATCAGAAATTATGTTCAGACTTCATGTCAGTGCTGGGTTGTTGGTTTGGTTTTTTTTTTTTTTTTTTTAATCAGTGAACAGACTGAATTCATTGCAGAACCAGCTAATCAAATTAATAAAAAATCACTGACTAAGAATATTTGCTGTTTAAAATAGGATAGTTACGTAACAGCTTCCAATCTGTGGAGATTAAAATTTCTTTTGTTTATTGGTTCATTGTTAAGGCACAGTTTCTAATTATCACAACAGTGCAGAAATATAACTTCTTTAGCATCTAAAGTCATTAGTATTGGTAAGTACTAATTGGATGTTAAGCCAATGTTCATGACAGTGGAACTGCTACAGATTTACAGAATATATAGGCACAATCATTTAAGAATTCAATATGCTTCATTGTCTTAAAGTAGTAATTTATTCCTACTTTTCCAATTTTCCTAATAGTGTTGTAAATTAAAACAAAATTAAAAAAAATAAAACAACAACCAACCAACCAACAAACCAACCAAAATGAAATCCAGTAAGTAGTTCATGGTCTTGATTTAACTTGTACTGCAGTAGAGTTAAAACAATAGCAGCTAGATAAACTCTGTTTAATGAAATGTGATTTATAGCAATGCCCAGAAAAGAACTCTCAGAACTCTTAAAGGCAAAATAATAACAATTAATAAAAATCTTAGGATTCTGCTGTTCAACCTTGTTTTCTAATACAAATACCTTTACAGTCTGTACAAGGAATCTAGGTCTTCTCTCACTTTTGCTCTAACTCTTGGAGTGACAGTAGATTTTCCTTGTTTCTCAGTATCATTCAGCACTTAAGAAGGTATGAAAAAGACAAGAAAAATGTTAACTGTACACGTAATCTTTCTAACTCTTCCAGTGTTGAGTTCTCTCTTGGTCCATGATAGCAGTGTTTTTCCTTGCAACCCAGAAGATTTTCTTGCCAAAGAAGCTGCAGTTTCAGATAATCCACTTTTTAAGTGGAAAATTATTTTATTGAACAGGTAAACAAAAAGTGATGATATCGTCACAATCAGAAGTTGAAAGAATGAGATAAACACTGATTAGTGATTCTGAATAATAATCATGATAAAATATGACAGAACTGAGGGTACCTCAGCCTTCTATACATCCCACAACCAAATCTCTTTCCTTCTAGAGAAGGCCCACATTTTTTCTAGTCTTCCTTTTATCACCAATATACTGAAAAAACTTTTCTTTTTGCCCTTGATGTCCCTGTTCACGTTTACTTTGATCTTTAATTTGGCTTTGTCTTTCCTAACCTGATCCCTGGCTGCTTGGACAATCTCTGTGTAATCTACCCAGGCTACCTGTCCTTGCCTCCACCCTTTGCAGACTTCGTTGTTTTTAAGCTTGTTCAGGAGCTTCTTGTTCATCAAAACAGGTCTTTGCCTTTTCCTCTTTGCTGGAATCCATCTCTTCAGATATTAGGAGCTATCCTTGAATATTAATCAGTTTTCTTGAGCCCTTCTCTCCTCCAGGGCTTTTACCCCTGGTGCTCTACAATGTAGAACCCTGAAGAACCAAAATCTGCTCTCCAGTGTTTTCATTTTTTTTTCCTGTAAGGTAGTAGTAATGCTTTTATATTTTTTGCTTTATAATCTGCCTAAAACTTAAATATCTGTCAAAACTAATTAAGAAGCCTTTATATTTATGGGACTAGATATTTTCAGTATAATTTGTTTTATGTAAAGATCAATACAATATTTTCTGTCCTCAACAGGAAGACCTGTAAGAGTTTTTCATCTCAAAGCTCTCCACGGAGATCTAATATTTGAATGAAACAAAATACAACAGGATTTCTGAGTACATTGTGCAGAATACTCCAGAGCACAATGTTAAAATTTAATAGGGGAATTTTGTAAATATTTCAGAACAGATGTTGAAGCACCAACTCATTTTACACGTGTCAAACCCTGTAAAAGCCCATTTTTACAAAGCTGAAGTGTTACAATGGCCTATTCCAAATTGAATAAAACTATTCAAATAAACCTTTCATCCATGAGATTGTATATGGCAAGTATTCATTTAATAAAATGTACATTAATTTTGCATTCAAAACATTCTCTTGTACAGATAATTTATTTTAAAGGAAGAAGACTGAACACTTTCTTCTTCAGGGATTTTTTTCCCCTTTTTATACTACTTGGATTACATTTCTAAGTAACATTTGATTACTAACCTACACAGAGGAAGGCTAATTTTGAAAGATAGAGTATTATTTTAAATAAACTTTTTCCATACTGTTCAAACATATTCTTCTGGGAGAGACTGGCTTTGCAGAAAACAGCTATAATTTTATTTTTTAAAATCCTTGTCCTATAATTAGGGACAAATAAATAAAAGTATTTTATTTTAGTTCACTCCAGTGAACCAGCAATTTGCCTGCTGTAGTTACAGCTGGCAGGGATTCATATTTGTCTGAGCTGTTCCCACAGGTGGTTTGTCACTGCTTGAGCAGAAACTGGCTTGGATTAATAAACTTATAGATAGAATGCTGGTAGGAATTAGGCAAATTCTAACTCAAATTCTCTGGGAGAAAAATTTGTGAAATCAAAGCTTGGGGTAAAGCAACTTATTTGAACTGCAGAAAACAGCACAGGAAGTTTTGGAAATAAAACAATAATAAACAATCCAAATGAGAAACAGAAATTTAGACAATCATTAGAAATGTATTACAGAAGTATCCCATTAGCAAATTCAAAGTAAAAATGTTATTTCCCTTTCTTTTTTCTTTGGGTCTCAGTTTAGCAATTAAGTTTGTATACGTTCTATCATACTTATTTTATATGCATTAATTCATCATTCATGTCCCGTCTTAGACAATAGTGTCTACAATGGTGCCTACTTCAATGGGCTGTTGTTATTCCTAAAGCTGAAGTAGAAAAGATATTCTCCTTTTAAGAGAATAAGCTTGTTAAGAGGTGTGCAATAACCTGGCATAGTTATTTCCTGTACAGTTGAACAGTTGTGTTCAGGGAGAGGATGCTGGTGTCTCTCTCTCAAGATCCCTGAAGGAGAGTCTTAAATAAAGAGGAAGGCTTAATGTCTTGTCATAGAATTAATTTTATTTTTGTCTATTCTTGCTTTTAGAAGTAGAGATTTTCACATAGGAGACAAATAAGAGCTACTCTGCAGGGTTCAGTAAGTTTTCACTGAGCCTATTCATTGGTCTTTAATGGTGTCCAAATCCTCAGGAATGTTTGGGAAACATGAGGGATCTAAAGGAATTATTCCCTTGAGATACTCTACTTGTTTCTACAGTTGGTTATCTGTCAGCCAAGAAGACAGATTAATGTCCAAACTGTTTTGTTTAATAACTATTAATAAAATTACTTCCTTTAAAACTTTATATTTTCTTTTCAATAGGTTTATTGAATTGGACACAATTAACTGAGAAATATTTTACTGCAAAGAAATATTTATGATATAAGAAGTAGAGAAAAATCCTTTTTCTGTGTGCATGCTTTTAGACATTCAAATGGAGATGTCTCTGGTCAATATTCTAAGTATTCTTTCCAGAATGGTAATAAATTACTCAGGATTAGTATAAACTGGCTTCTCAGAAAGGCATCTTTTGAAGTGACTACATGCAAAAACATGTGCTATTCATAAACTGCTTTGCACAGTAGGTGCATATAATGAAAATTCAAGGCACAAGGAAGTGCCCAGGGAAGCATTTTTCCTGGGACTAGGCAACTTTGAGAGTATTAAATATGCACCCAGATAAATATTGCATCAAACCATCATCAGATTGGTGTTGAGGCAGTGCATTTTGAGCCCTGGGCCTGAGAGACAAAGCTTGATGCCAGGTGATGAGTGGAAGATGTGTATCTCAGGAAGGAAAAGAGTTTGGTGAAAAGCAGCAGTGGCTCCTGGATCTAGGAGGCCATGCTGGTTCTGGCTGGGGCAGAATTAATTTTCTTCACATGGGCTGGTATGGGGTTGTGTTTTGGATTTCTGATGGAACAGCATGGATAACACAGGGATGTTGTGGCTATCACTGAGCAGTGCTTGTACAGTGCTGATAACGGGGATGTTTTCGTGTTTGCTGCTGCAAAGTCAAGGTCTTTTCTGCCCCTCATCTCCCCTCACCAGTGAGGGAACATAGGGTGCACAAGGAGTTAAGAGGGGGCACACCTTGGACAGCTGATCCCAACTGACCAAAGGGATGGCCCATACTATTTGGTGTCCTGCTCAATTTTTAAAGCTGGGGGAAGAAGAAGAAAGAGGGATGTTTGGAAAGGTGTCGTTTGTCTTCCCAAGTCATTGTTAAGTGTGATGGGGCCCTGCTCTGCCCATGGGAATTGGGGAATAAATTTCTTGTTCTGCTTGTGTACATGACTTTTACTTTGCCTATTAAAGCATCTATCTTGACCCACAACTTTTCTTACATTTACTCTTTTGATTCTCCCCTATCCCACCAGGGAAGAGAGAGAGAGTGGGTGAGTGAGTGAGTGAGTGAGTGAGTGAGTGAGTGAGTGAGTGAGTGAGTGAGTGAGTGAGTGAGTGAGGNTGTACATGACTTTTACTTTGCCTATTAAAGCATCTATCTTGACCCACAACTTTTCTTACATTTACTCTTTTGATTCTCCCCTATCCCACCAGGGAAGAGAGAGAGAGTGGGTGAGTGAGTGAGTGAGTGAGTGAGTGAGTGAGTGAGTGAGTGAGTGAGTGAGTGAGTGAGGTGACTGGCTGTGTATTGCTTAGTTACCAGCTGGGCTTAAACCATGATGGAAAACCAGGGATGTAAAAAAACACCCAAAACCAACCAACCAAACAAAACCAGACTAAAACAAACAATCAAACAAACAAAAAAACCAAAACAAAACAGAACAAAGGACCAAACCCAAAACCTCTCACTTTTAGAAAAAGATGAATTAAGGAAGTTGTCATTCTGTTTTCATTTAGGTCCTTACGAGGAAATGAGTGTTCTCTGGTTCTCTATAGCAAGGAGTGAGCAAAAGGTAGCAGTGAAACTTTTCAAGGAGAATTGGAGGTATTTCTGCAAAATAAATTAAATTACTGATGTAGCGTGGAAGTGACAGAGAAGGGGAAGAAATACCCAAGACAGTAGTTACAGCTTTGCAGTGATATACTGTATTTCACTAAGACTTCACTGGGCTCTTGCAAGACAGATGTCAGGTATTAGATTGGGCTTTCCAGTCCAATTTGCAGCAGTATAAACCCATGACAAGTTTGTGTTCTCACTGAATATTTGAGTATACAGAAGATTAAGCTACATATACCTGGATGTTTTCTTATCTTGGAGAAAAAAACCAAATAATGAATATACAAAAAAATTTACCTTGTATGCACTCAGATGTAACATTTTTATCCCACAAGAATCAACACATTTTGTATAGTCTTTTCTGTCGCCTTGGATGTTCTTCCTGCTATATAAGCTACCTTTATTTTTTTTTCCAGATTCCACTGTACTCTGCCATATGCATCTTTTCTTTTAAATTGTTCCTTTAGTCTTATTGTGAAAGATGCACATCAAAGCTAGAGTTGTAAAACTGAATAAACAAGAACAATAGAAAAGCTTGTGTTCAATTAAGATTCAGATTCCAGATTGCTGCATTGCTTGAAAACTGATGTTTCTCTCTTATATTAGTACTTCTTATTGAAGGGGGAAAAAATACTATCTTAATTACATTTCCAGAACATCTAATTTTAAAAAGGAACAAGCACTTACAGAGGAAACAAATTCAGAAGATTTAAGGTTTTAACTCAATATAAATGATAGATAGAATTTTCACCTCTCACATGAGACTTCTTAGCAATTTAAGAAGGACATTCTTTTTAGTGCTAAAGGCAGAAATGTTTGCCAAAGCTCAGGAATTTGAAATGATGAAACCCTAATGTGATCAGCAGAGGTGTATGGGGGTGCAATTGTGACCAAGTACATCAAGTACAGTTATTAGGTCACTAGCTGAGAAGGAGATTCAAGAATATCTCTTTATCCTTCCAGAGAACAAGACACTTAAAGCCCTTCAAACCAAAGGAATAATTTTTGATAGGAAAACCGCAAGTGAGCAGAGATTTGGCTCTTCTGTGCTTGTATCAAGATTATGCAATCGATTAAGAGTCCAGTCATTTATAGTAAATGTGAAACAAAACTTGCACTTCTTCCTTTTTATTCATGTCAATATGTAAGATAAATTAGCAGATAGGAGTTGAAAAGCTGATGACAATTTTTGTGAGATTCTTTAGTACCTCCAGGGATTACTTGTGATTTAGCCTATTTGATCACATTGGATTTTGAATCACAGCTGCCTCATGAAAAACCTACATTTGCTGGTACAGTTATTTGTAATCAGGATATTCCTTCCATAATCAGCTTAATGCCATTTGAACAAGATACCTTTCCCTCAATAACAAAATTCAGCCCTTACAACCTTCATGCATCTGTACACTGGTGTGTAGGTTTTGGCATCATCTGCTGTTCCGTTTCCCAAGGGCCAAATGAAGTTAAATTTTTTGACGGGTTGTTTTTTTTTTTTTTTTTTTTTTTTTTTTTTTCCTGCAAAGATTATCCCTATTAAGAAGAACTGGATTTCAGAAAATTATTAATTGGTGAAATAGAATGTTAATCAAACACAAAAAGGATTGTTATATATATGCATGAATGTTGTATGCATATACAAACACAGGACAGTATTAATTTACAATAATATTAATTTGGTACTGCGAGTAAAAGTGTATTGTTAGACTTCTATGGTAAATCCATTCTGTACACATGAGCAAAAGGATATTGACATTGCAGGCTCTTGCCACTTATCAGATCTTTAGCTTTATAGACAACTGAGTGAAAATACACATCAATTAGTTAGATCTGTCCTGTGTATTGAGGGCTGCCTGCAGGTCTGGAATCTTCAGCATGGGAAAGGCAGGGACCTATTCAAGCAGGTCTAGAGGTGGACCACAAAAAGGATCATAGGGATGGAACACCCCTTCTGTGAGGAAAGGTTGAGACAATTACAATTGTTCAGCCTGGAAAAGAGAAAGATTTAGGGTGACCTTACAACAGTCTTTTAATACCTAAAAACTGACAAAAAAGATGGAGATAGGCTTTTTAGCAGGATCTGTTGCAACAGGACAAGGGGTGATGATTTTAAAGTAGAAGAGGGTAGATTTAGATTGAATTTAAGGAAGAAGACTGTTATTGTGAGAGTGCTGAGGCACTGGGACAGGTTGCCCAGAGAAGCTATCCTATCCCTGGAAGTGTTCAAGACTAGGTTGGATGGGGCTCTGAGCAACCTGGTCTAGTGGAAGGTGTCCTTCCTCATGGCAGGCAGTTGAAACTGGATGATTTTGAAGGTTCCTTTCAATCCAAACCATTTCATGGTTCTCTGATTCTGTGATCCTGTGACATAACACTTAGTGCTTTCTTCATCAGCTAAACTTAACCAAAATATCTCCATCACCCTAAAGAAAATGAGTAAGGTTGTAATTTATTTTTAAAGTGTTTTATTAAAATGGAAGCTGAGAAACACATAAAGGACTGTTATTCAAGAGCTAAAATGTGACAAAACTATGTCTATCTGTGTAGAGTTTGAAAAACATGGGTGGCAAAAGCTCTCTGGACTTCGGTCCTACTGCTCTTGCACTGGAAGCTGGAATGCTTTATCACATGCAAACTCTACTTAATCTCTTCAGTTGAGGGAAAGAATTAGAGCTGTTTTGTTCTGAGGATGACATGCAGGTATCTGTGCCTTCATGATGCACAGGATTTCTGGCAGGGTGGAACAAATGTTAAACAGGCAGGAGTTTACCTGTTTAACAGTAAGGGTCTATGAAAACATACATAAATAGGTATATTTTAAAAGATTGATAAAATTGCACCTCCTTTACTGGAGGCAAAGGCTTACCTCTTGTTCTCCATCATATTCAGTTTTCTGTAACAAAATGGGCAGTTTGCAATGTTGCCACAGGATAAGACTACTCCAATAAATGTAAAAAGATGTTTATCCTAGGATGCTTCTGCTATGCAGTAAAATTATCATAACCACAATTAAAGCAAATAAATCAAATTTTTTAAAAAATGAGCCAAATTGAACTTGGAGACTTTACCGAACAATAATTGTGTCATAAAAACAATGTAAAATGTTCTTAATCTCAACAAATTGGCTAGAAATCTTAACTAGAATCAGAAATACTTTTGCTAATTGTACTTTAAAGAATGAAAATATCTATGTCTTAAATCAAGAGATTCACAGAAGGGGCAAGGGAACTCTAAATTCTGAAACTAAATTATAATTTTTTCTAGATTAACATAAATGTATTAAATTGAGCCAAGAGAATTGGGCTTACAGTGAATATTTATGGGTGAGAAAAGAATGAAATATTTACACCTTGCTTTCCTTTCTGTTTTCACCCTGTGATATGTCTAATAGACAAATAATTAAATATACTCAGGAAATAACACAGGATTATTGACATTTTTCAATAAACAGTGAATATTTGATTATTCTAGCACAGAAAATTCTAGTATAATATTGCTATTGCAACTATGTTATATAATCTATTATTAATAATCCATAATATTGTTTTATTTAAAGCAAATAAATTTTGGCACACTTAACTACAGTGTGCAGACACTGAACTTTTTAATTGTTTATGACAAGCAACTGAATAGTAAACCTCCTGTATTTACTTTATCCAAGCTGTCTTCATCAATTACTCGGTTTGAATTTTTCCCTAGTTTCAGGATAAAAGTGTTTTGTGGGAGAATTCTTCAATAAAACCTCTTTAGCCAGTGTTTCAGATGTGTTTGCATATCAAATTCATTAAAAAATGTAGGTGACTTTGGGCGCCATCCATCCTATTTTAGTCGCAGAATTATGGAATATATTGAGTTGGAAGAATCACCAAGAATCATCAAATCTAAGTTCCTGTTCCTTGTAGGACTACCTACAACTAAACCCTCTACTAAGAGCATTGTCCAGACACTCCTTGAACTCTGACAAGCTTCACTGCTGGCTCCAAAATTGATCCCTGGGGAAACTCACTAAGTGACAAGCTGCCAGCCTGATGTAAACCCCTCAAAAATATATAATAGACTTCCAGAACATAAGGAAAAGGGTAAAAAAAAAAATCAAAACCAAAAAGCAAACAAATAACCAAACAAACAAACAAAAAACCCACCAAAACCAAAAGGGTTGGTTCCTAATAACTTATAGCATGAATTGTGAAATTCAGTGACACTATTTCAGTCATGGTAGCATAAGGTCTTACGTCAAGGACCTTACCTTTGTCCTTACCTCCTGATTTCTTATTTGTCTTTTTCTCATGTCCAGGAGAATCTTCTATAGAGATCAAATGCCAGATTCTATTTCTCAGTTCTGTAATATTTTTGAAGAGTCTGTATGACCATGAAATGTCACATTTTGCCTGTCTAAAGAATTTTAGAAAAGAAGGAATAAATACCCATTTTAGAACAGCTGGATTTGAACATACTTCTATGCACAGATACAACAAATTTCCACAGGTCAAAATGTCATTTCCTTCTGATGGTGCCTAACACAATGATAGTATTGCTACTTATCTCCTCCAGTTAAGGAAAAATTACCTTTATCATCAATTCTTTTATAAAATAAACATTTTAATTCTTCCATGGAAGGAGCACATGCTACCTTTGGACAATGCAATATTTGACTGTACTTATTAACACAAAGTATTGTCATAGTGAACACTGAGCACTGTTGTTGCCCTTGTCTTTTGAGATTTTCTAAGCCTTCTGATGTTTACATTCTTGTAATGGAGTTTCTCACACACTTTGATGTAAATAATGATTGTTTGCATTCTTCTATGTAGGAGGACAAGTTTGATTGACTGTTAGTCTGACCAGGGTGGTTGGAAAGGTGGCAATGTCATCCTCCAATCTACTGTCACTTTTGGAATTCTATAAATGTTGAGGTCTGAAAAATAAAGGGCTCTTTTCCTGTTCCTGTTCAGATGCTGGAACATCGTGTGTGACTTGTGTTATTCTTGTGACGCAGCCGTCACACACTGTAAGAGCACAGAATCACAAAATGGGTCAGGTCTGGTCCATCCATCCCAGGGCAAAGGATTGCACCCATATGGTTTTGGAATATCTCCAGTGAGGGAGACTCCACAGCCTCTCTGGGGGATCTGTTCCAGTGCTTGGTCACTGCACAATGAAGTTCTTCCTCATGTTTAGATAGAACTTCCTATGAATCAGTTCCTGCATCTTGTCCCATTGCTGGGCACCACTGAGCAGAGCCTGGTCCCTGCTCTGACCTTTCCCTGCAGGTACTGAAAGACACTGATGAGGTCCCCTCTCAGCCATCTGAGATGAATTCAGCAGAATCCAGCAGAAATTAATTACTACAATCAAGATGAGCTAACTCCAGAAGCCAAGGTTGTCACAACCATCTATCTTCCTCCCTGACAGAATCTGAGTAACAGCATCCTAAAAGTAAACAGAAAATCTGGGTTTCAACTTCTCGCTTCCAGCACAGCACACAGAGGAGGAAGGAAAGGAGAAAAGAGTTCAGTCAGCATTTCACAAGTATCTTTGCTAACTGCAACATAGGGTGTGAACCTGTAATAGAGAATGATATTTAAGCATATAAGTATAAATGCATATGTGGAGAGAGAATGTGTGTTCATCACAACATGTATCAACTTTGCAATGATGCAAATAGATCATTGGATGAATTTATACCATTTTTTTCATAAAAGAATGCATATTAACTTGTACTGGACATGTATGGACAATCATTATTACTCATATTCTGTTTATCTAATGTGTCAGACAACTGGTTCTGGTTTGTGAACTTTGTTTGGAGTATTGTGTTAGAGAAAATGCACATGTATCATTCAGACCTAGAAACCAAACCTGGATGTTGAAATACTTTGATAGGACAGGAGAATGACCAGGATCTTTGAATGTACTGAAGCCTAAGTACTTAAAAGAGTTACAAAACAGTGGTAACTGTTGTTGAAAACTTTGGCCATCAGGTGTGGTGAAGGTGTAGAGGATTAAAAGCTTATACCCTAATATGCCCTTCCCTCTGTATGAAAATTGTTATACTGATGGTGGATTAAAATGTTTTAAATTAGCATGAATAATTATTTGAATAAGAAATTATTTTACAGCTTAGTATTGTCAACAACTGATTATAAGCCTAAATATAATATTTGGATTAGTAAAATAGAAGGATGCGTTTTTTGCCTTGAAGATCTAGGAATGGCAGCAAGTCATTTAAGAAAAATTAATTTCCAAAAATCTTCCAAATTTCAGCCTCTGTGAGAGTAGCATAACCTCTTTCTCATCCTTTCAGCTTACCTCAGAAAAAAACTTGACTTGCTGCTATGCTGCAATGCACTGATGATGTGCACAGTAATCTGCTGCACAGAAAAAAACCTGAAGACTGAATGCCTTGAGTCTGGACTTCAGGCTGTAAAAAGCCTAAGATTCTGCTGTCAGTTGTAGTTAAGATCCTGGGTTGTGTACTTCTTTTTCCTTCTTCTTCACCCTCTTTTCTTTTACAAATGAGAAATTAACTTATAAACAAATATAGGAATATTTGAATAGGAAAAAAAGGAAGCAAAGCTATCTGCAAAATCAGGTTGAAGTGACAAAAGAAATTGCATCTAAAAAAGAAGGTCAAGTTTTGAGAAGATAATATTTTTTTATTTTGTCAAAAAATGGGGTTTTTTTCAACCACTTGGCCTTTTTTTTTCCTTTCCAGAGCTTTTGTTTCTAGCATTGAACTAAAACAAACAAACAAACAAACAAACAAACAAAAACCAAACCAAACAAAACCAAAAAACCCACACCTCATTGCTTTTCCACGTTTAATGCTAGGAATATGTGCATAAATAGCAACTAAAATAATTAGATTACACCACTTTATGGTCTGAGTATACTCCAGAATACCTCAACCAAACAATTAGTATTTTTTCATTCAAACAATATTTTTTTGGCACAAGGTCACACTGATGCTATGGCTTTCTGATGAACTTTATGGACATACCAAACACTAACAAGAAGTAGGACAAAAGGCAACAGGCAGAAACAGATGCAAGGAAGTTCCACCTGAATGTGAAGAAAAACTACTTAACTGTGCAGGTGCTGGTGCACTGAAACAGGCTGACCAAGGAAGCTGTGAAGTCTCATTCCCAAGAGATATTTCAGAAAAATCTGGGTGCAATCCTGGGCCATGTGCTGTAATCTGACACTACTTGAGAGGAGTCACATATTTATGAGGAAATATATTAAAACCTCAGAATACAAGTTCCGTCTTCTGGAGCAGTTGTATGGGAAAACTCAGAACTTTGTGATTTCTCAACCTATTTGAGTCAAGTAAATTTTTTAAAGTAGAAGTTAAGTAGCAAGAGCAAGGCATTAGATTGGAACATTTTTTAATATTGCAATGGCTCAGTGAAGAACAGAATTATGCCATGAAGAAATTTCATAGAAATTGTGCTTGCTACTGCAAGAAATTTTAAAAATTAAAGGAAAACATCAAAAATGGCCTTAAGAAAGAGTGCAGGAATATGAAGCTGTTAGTGCTATCATGTTAGGAGTATAGAAACCTGGTAAAAGATGAACCCCTTGCTTTCCAGTTGTTTCTCAGAGATCAAAGAGGCTGGGTGCAGCTGGGCTTAATTTCTGTGCTATTAATTTGGTACTGTAAGTTTGGTTGCATTCAATAAGATTCCAGATGTGCAAATAGTGTGGGTTACACTATAAGTGTGGTCTCATTTATGATCACAGCTTCACCAATAATATGATTTAACAACTGAACTCTGTAAGTCTGGCTGAGTTTAACAGGAACTTACACTCTCACAGATTCACAAATAGTGTAGTTTATTAAAGCAACAGATTATGGATTCCTCTCAGATTACCAGTGATCAATTCACTAGACCTGCAAAATACTAGTGTATAGCACTATGTACAAGTGTTCCTGGGTACGCTCCAACACAGTTGGAGGCACAAATCTGACCTGCTTTGGGAAGGAGAGGTGAGCAGGCCTGCTGATTTGTCTGCAAGATGGTTGTATCCTGATCCTCTGACATGGAGGACTTCAAATGCTAATTTATATTTTTGGGAGAAGTAGGGGTTGGACTGTAGTTAAAATATCCTGTTCCACACAAAGTGCAGACAGGGGGCCACCAATTTCATATGTAAAAGAGGCATATCAAGAGTTATAAAGAGAGAGGTTGCAAAGTCTGTGGGTGTTGTGTGAGGGCAGAACAGAACTGTGACATGTCAGTATCAGTCCCTCTTCCATGTGGCCCGTTGCAACAGTAATGGTCATTTGGCCTCTGCCTAATAATATCACTACCATCAATGGGCCATCCTGCCCACTGTAATGCTGTCATTTTATATTTCATGGCATATCTCATGGAAATCCCTTCACCACCTCTCTCATGGCACATCTCACACAGTACCTCAGAGGAGCCAAGTATTTCTTTTCAAATAGGGGAACACTGAACCCCTGAAAGAGATCCTAGTATAGACGAGTTATTATAATAAACAACACTGTCAAGAGATTATAAAGAAATGTGTACCTAAGTGTCCTTAGCATAGCAGCAAAAAGCTACACTTTCAGGAAATAGATGTTATTTCCTAACTTCCATCCCAAGTCAGATGTTTACAATGCAAAACTGTCAGATATAATGCTATGTTATAGGGTTACCATGGAACTCTCCATGAACATTCTTGAAAGCGAGAGAAGTGAGCTTCAAAAATGGATTAGAGAAATGAAGGACAAGAATTGTGTTTTGATGAGGAAGGAAAAAAAGAGGAAGAACCTCCAGTCAGCTATTAGCATCAAAGGTTTTGCTTCAGAAATGGGTCCATAGAAAAATTAAAAAAAAAACCCCAAAAACAATGGAATTCTTATAAACTATTTCAAACCACATAAGAAACCACAAGAAATGTGTAATTTGAAAATGCAACAAAATGTATTCACTTGTGCTTAGAAGAGTAATTTGACATGAGTATCATCTAGAATGATATTGTATTGCTTCCTGTTAAAGGTGTTTATTATTTCATATTCTACAAAATGTGGTTTTAATCCTTAAAATACCAGTAAACCCAGATTTTGGCCTACTTTTGGAACTCTAAAATATGACAATCCACCAGAAGACTTCAAAAAATTCTTTGCTAATATATTTGAGGTTCACAACTTCAAATGACAAAAAATGGGATTAATTCTGACAGCAACCTTTATATCTACAGGTTTACAGCTTCGATTTTTTTGAAATCTGTATTAAAAGATCATGTATTTATTAGTTGTATTTGAAAATTAAATGTCAAAATCAATCAGAAATAGTCTGTATTACATGTTATATCATGATTTCATCTCTAATTATATAAAAATCAAAAAACAATTACATAAATCATTGGATGGAGAAAACCTTTTTTTTTTCCTAGTCAGTGATGTGGGATTTTTATTTTTTAGATAATCTGTATTTCATTCACATCTAGATATTCAGGATAATTATTATAAACATCTGCAATGTGTAAATTATCTGCTGCAATTTTTATCTGAGAACAAGATGCAGCTACACCTCTTCTATTTTATTGTCACTGTTCTTGAGGGGTGAATATCTTTACTCAGGTCACATTTCTGCTTAAAATTCATTCCTTAAATCAGAATCTTTAGCTTTGTTAAAGTCAACCCCCACAAGAGTCAGTTTCTGTTTAGAGTATAGCATTTTAAAAAATTCTACAGAATAGAGTTTATTGCTGGAGATGGCATTCTTAAGCAAAAGGGAATGGAGTGGCTCACAGTGACCTCTACAATGTGGGGATTTTGGAAAGAAAACATGACTAATGTTATTTAAATTTAAGGCAGTGTAGAAAATCCCTGCAATACCCTGAGTAGACAAGACAAAGCAGTTTGACTGCAAGAACATTTTTTTCTGTTTTTTTGTTCACACTAGGTGTTGTACTGGAAATGGACAGGTGAGAGTTTGCAGCACAGCAGAATAGCAATTGTAAATCCATAGAGATGTGCCCAGGAATGTGGGCACACAGAAAACTCTGCATCACCTCTGTGGTGAAGAGGGAAAATACATTGACTGCTTACAGGAAGCAAGGAGTGTAATCCCCCAATACAAAAGTTAAAGGATTGCAGCTCTGAAGAACTAGACCCAGAGCAAACATTCTTCACAAATCACTGCTAATTACTGTATTATTTTCTCCAGAGTGACATTTAAGCAATATGACAAAAATGACAAATATAATTACAATGTGGTCTTAGAAAAGTAAGATTTTCCTTGGAGCAAAAAGTTCAAGGCAAGATTTGCATGAGAAGTGGGTGTTAGCTGTCAGAAACAAGGAATGGGGATGGCAAGACATAAACAAGCCCAGAAGGGAATCTCCTGCAATCTCACTTCCTCTTTGCTAACAGAAAACCATACCATTACTCTGAAAAAAAATTATTGCATTGGATTAATGTGTTATTAATCAGAGTGTAGTTAAATGCATCAATAATTTCCTTTTTGATGAAAAAATTACTACTCTCTGACTCTTTCTGAAATTAATTTTCTAAGGTCCTGTTCTCTGGAAAATACTTGAAAATACATTTCTGAATAAGTCTGTATGGTCTGAACTCAGAAATATTTTTATCCAGATGTTTAGCTTGCACTGTGCTTTCATTTCTTGATGTGAATGGTGGCCCCCCGATCAATACTCAATATAGATGAAGATTAAACAATAAATGCAGACAAATATTTGTTTCTTCAACACACCATACAACACTTTTGAAACCTGAAAAGGGGGAGCTGTTAATACACCATGCTGTGACGAGGCTTATTACAAAGAACACTACTTCAAAGTGACTCCTAAAGATTGTCATATGATGCACACCATCTGTTAGTTCTTGTTTGGCTGGGTTTTTTGTCTGATTTAATTACAGCAGAATGAGGCTTTGCTCTGTGAGATTGAACAGGTAGAATTTGTATACAAATGAGAACTTCTCCTGAAGGTTCAAAGAAACACAAAAAACAGACTAAACCTCACCATTGTTTTTTACAATGTGGAATACAGTAAAGCGAAAGCAAAAATCAGTACCACATATGGACAAATATCTCCAGAGAGTTGCTTTCTTTTTTTCCTTCTTCTTTTCCTGATTGTTGCTGCTGCTGAGAAATGATGAAAGGAAGCAGAAACCCAACAGAGTAAGAAATATCCATTCTGAAATATCCTCATGACACCTGAATCTCTCTCAGTAGCCTGAGTGCTTATTATTCTCTGTATCCAGCTCACAACAGGAATTCACCATGTGAAGGTCCCTCCTGTTTCTTTAGGGATGTTTCAGGGATCGTGCGCCTTATTCGTCTGCAAGATCGGGGAAACATCTTGCACATACTTTTATATTTGTGCAGACACATCACCACACTTGTGTGTCAGGCTGGTAGAAAGAAAATATTCTTCATAACGTGCAAGGAAAATATGACTGATGCAGAGAATTCCAGAGTCTGGGAAAGGTGGAGCAGAACACACACAAAATAATTTTGAATGGCTGAATAGTTTGCTGAAACACATGCTATATGTTGGTGAAATACAGAGCCTTCTTTCCTGACAATTTTTAATTTCATGCCTTTGATTCCTCTACCACGTCATCCTCCTTCATCCTGTCAGACTTTTTACCAACCACTTTAATTTGTCCCCACTGATGCCACACTGAAATTTTTCTGATGCACTTCCCCTCTTATTGTGGCATCCTGACTCAGTCCCAGGCTTCAGTCTTACTTTCCCAATCCTAATCCCATCTCAGTGCTCAATCCCCTGGTTTCAGTCAGATGACCTGACAAGTCCATGTATTGGTCAGAAGTGACAAGGTGTAAGTAGGAGATGGGTATGGTGGTGCCCTTGGAGGGAGAAGGTCATGAGCTGACATAAGGTGGTGATACAGGCTAGAGTAGGGACATGGGCAAGAGACTGCGGCTGTGGCTCACCTGCCAGCTGTGAAGAACTGCAGCCCATGGGAGACTCACACCAGGGCAGAGATGCCCCTGTGTTACAGTGACCTGTGGTTTCACCATTTCTTTAATAGGTTTTTATTCTTTTTCTTACTGCCTGAATCATGGATGAGAAATGTTTGTCCACTGGCAAGCAGTAAAGTCAAATAAAATCACCCTACTTGAGAATATTTAGCTGACAACACTGTTCAAGCAGTAGGGATCTCCCTGAAAAACTGCACTCTCTGCCTGAGAGGGAACAGACCTGAGGCACCATGGCCTGGGAGCAATTTGGAGCAGTGCACAGACAGGAGAGCAGGGTGTCAGGAAACCAGTAAGTGTAGAGTGGCAGAAAGGAACCATTATGCCCAGGATGGCCAAACACCATCTCATGATTAAAAAAAAAAAAAGCAGATCTCCTTTCTCTCCTCTGCAACCCAATGCTTTCCTAAAATAATTTTGGTTATGAGAGTGTACCCAACAGTAAACACATTGAAAATAGAGGCTATGGAGGGAAGAGGATAAATGGTATATAAGTACTTATTTGGTTTATATTCTTTTTATTACTGTCTGAATCAGGGGTCAGAAATTTTTGCCTACTGGCAAGCAATAAAGTTAAATAAAATTACATGACTTGATAATATTTGACTGGAGATACTGTACAAGCCTTTTGGTTCATTTTCCTTTACTTGTTTACTATGTACAAGCATGCTATCCACACCTCACCATATATTCCTAGTCCTTTTGCCTTGCCAGCTCTGTCAAGTGAATCTATTTTCCCAGCCTTCAAATTTTCTATTTCTTCAGCCTTCAAAGCTGCTGTAAGTCCATGTTCCCTATTTTAACCTGTCTTCCTGCACTCAGGCTCCATTATACCATCTGTATTTGATAGACAAAATTTTTATTTGGTCTCTTGGTTCTTTTCTTGCTTTAATGAGAAGTGTGGAAAAAACAGAGCAGGGAACAGAGCAGACCACTGGCCAGCTTTGGACCTCAGGCTAACACTGCTTTGACAAAAAAAGATCAGTAATTGCGAGGAGAACGTTCTTAGAGAATGGCCAATGCAAAGAAAATCTTTGAAGGATTAAGCAACAGAGCTCTAAAGGAGTCCTACTGAATATCTGCAAGGTATTTAAAATCAAAATTTTAAAGCTTTACTTACAAGAACACAAGACTGTTTGAAATTATTTCAAAATTTGGGGTGGTGGATTGGAGGGTCAGGACAGACTTTTTAAAAATAAACACCAGCTAATGATAGTAGTTTATACTAATACATCTGACAAAAAAATCAATCCCATATGGTCAAACTTTGGGAAAGTCAGAAGCAACTATAAAATCAGCATATAACAGTAATATAATGCTTAAGCATTACAATCTCTGTTACAAGTTCTATACTAGTCCAACCTCAAATACCTGTTGCAATAAAGTATAGCAAAGCCTTTTTTTTTTTTTCTAGCATAGGAGAAAGATGTCAAGCTTTTTTGCAGGAAGAAATGTCAGCTCTGTGCCAACTGTTGATTTATATAAATATTCTATGTTATTTATTAGTACAGTGTAGTGCCAGTATTGGCAGGTTTCTTACTGCCCTTAATCTTGAAGAAAACCTTGCCAAGACAGCCTGACAGTTTCTTCAATTATGTAATATTATATGTCCTGGCTATTCCAAACTTTAATGATTTTTTTAAGGTAATTACATTATACTTGAACAATTCTAATAATATATGCATATGTTCTGATATTTTCACTGTAAGGCTATCAACTATAAGTTGTAATACTTATTGTCATATTTGTCTTCTTTGTTATTGCCACAGCAGGAGATCCAGAGGTTAGGAATTCAACTCTGCTTAATATCCTTCACATATTTTTTCTGTATCTGCATTAAAATTCATAAAAACAATATGGAACTAAACTGGTTACTCAACTCTGAGTTTTAACATTTTCTGGGATTATTAGGCCATTGTATTTCTGGTAGGTGTAGTAGCATTTCAAACATTATACTTTAGTATGAGTAAAATATTTACAAGAAAAAGTAGCAACCTATTTAAGGGATGTATTTTATTTACAGAATCACAGAATGTACTGATCTGGAAGGGACCCACACAAGGATCAGTGAGATCAACTCCAAAGAGAATGGTCCAGTACAGGGATCAAACCTGCAACCACAGTATTATTAGCACTATGCTCTGACCAGCTGAGCTAATCTCCATTACCACTTTGATTTCTGTGTATTATCATCCATTTCTGCATGACCTATATTTTTTTTTAATTGCTATTAATTTTTTTTAATTAAAATAGTCCACATGAGGACATGCAACATAATGACCAGAATTTTCCTTCTCAGTCTTCTGAACTGTCTGCTTTCTTTGTCTTTCTTCATTAGAGAACTTCTATTAGTACTCAGGAGGAATTTTCAACTTGAACACTATCACTTGAAACACATTTTACATGTTTCAGGAACTACAGAGTGTTTCCTTCTGTAATGGTGGGAAAAGCACCTGGTTTTCCATGTACAAGATTATCAATTATATTTTACAGGAGTCTATAATATATTATGCTGTTTTTTTCCTAGTTCTAAACTTAGAAAAGATTATGGTTTTTTTTAAGTAACACCTTCATTAAGTAAAAAAAAAAAAAAAATTCTCTGCCAGAGTGCTGTTAGGAGGCTTCTGAAATCTGAACCATTAGTGAAAAGCCCTCAGTGGCTGGAACAGTAGCTGAATACCAGAATTCAGACAGGCAGAAAGATGCTGCAGCAACACCAATCTACCATTCAGGTAGTACTTAGGTAGCAATTCCTCTTAAATGGATTGAAAAGGAGGAACCCAATTTCAGCTCTCAAGATATCAAACATTTGTCTAAGAACGTTTCTAAAGAATTGAAAGGATAGTGCCCAATTTTAATGTCAAACCCTCACTTTGGTGAGTGACTCAGCATATTTGCCAAACTAGAGTTTTACCCACTACAACTGATCAAGATTTCCCCAGTAGTAATATAAACTATTATAATTACTGCATACACCCACTTGCAAAATTGCTGATGGATTGAGAAGAACACACATTCCAAAATCCTAATGCAGCTCATAAAATTTGTCACAGGAAGACCTTTAGCCATCAAAGGCCCTGGGGAAGAAACAAAATTTGCTGAACCCACAGTTTTAACAAAATGTGTATAATATGCCCCTTCATTGTTGGAAGACAAATTCAAATGCATTTGAAATGTGATGAATCTAAGTACAATGAAAGTCATTTTCTAACCACTGCTCTAGCAAAACAGTATGCGCATAGACAATGTATATTACGCATCTGCTGCAGCTGACAGAGAAACAAAAAGATAGTTCATGAATATGTACTACTGGGAAATTTGATTTTTATTCTATTTTAAAAACACAGGCTTGCTGATTCCTTGCCTTCAAGAGATTATTTTATGATGTGAATTTCCAGAAGCTTCTTAAATCTAGCTTAACTTTACCATTTTTAAGAAGCTTAGCAGAACTGAACTGCATTTTATGACCCATCTTCACTTATTTTGAAAAACAGCAAAGTCATCTTAAAATAATGCACTGATATGCTTAACCTGAAACACAGTTCCTAGCTTGGTATCAAAGAGATACACATTCTTGCTTTACATCAAGTTTTTTAAGAGAATAGTGTCAACCACTTACAAAGCCTTGGTTTTCCTGAGCTTTGAAGACACCCTGAAGTTACAAACTGAAAAACTATAAAAAAGGACTTGTAAGTATGAAGGCAGATTAAATTTTATTTCCTATTCACAGAAGGGCAACTCTGTCTTTTCCAGCTAGCTCATATTGGTAAGACACCTGAATTTTTGTGATATCTAGAACACAGAGATATAGACTGTATTTCTTGTGCAACATAAAGTAGCCAGAAGCCATCAGCTCACCCACAGAAAACAAAAGTTGTTCTTACTGATGTAGATAGTCCCTGTTCAGTTAGAGCATGCCAAAGGGAAGGTGACTAAAATAAATCCAGAAAAAACCCCTCTATTTCACAGGGTTCAGGGTGTTTCAAATTATTTTAGTAAGGGTATGTTAGTAAGTAAAATTAGTCAAAATAATTCTGATGCAATATCTTTTCACTTTAAAATGTCAGTTTGGTGGAATCAAAATTCATGATAAAGTTTTAAAAATATATTTATGAGAGCAGAATTTTTTATTTTGACTTTACTGTTTTAGCAATACTAGGAGTACTGTTTTAACAAAAATGTTGAAGCAGTAAAATGAAGTAAAAAATGCCAGATTTTTAGGATCTTATGAAAAATTAAGAATGATTTGATCTCAAAATGTTCTATCTCATGAGAAAATAATTTGTCATGAGCTTTAATCTATGTTTGGGAAAAAAAGGTCTTCTAACTTTTTTCTCTGTTTTAGCAGGGATTTTTGTGTGTGAACATTGATATAAAACCATGTATATATGATTTTATACCATATATATATATATGTATATATAAAATTTATATATATATATGTCTATCATTTATCTTCAAGATGCATTTCATAGTTTGTTTTGAGAAAGATTGAGTGTATTTACCTGGAAAAAAATGATGTCTCTACACTGTTAGTAAATATAAACAGTCAACCAACTTTAGAACCAAAGCATAACCTTGTTGGTACACTATATCATATACCTGCTGTAGTCAGTTTTAGGAATAAAAGAGAAGAGACATTAAAACACAGGTATGCACATGGTATAATTATTCACATGAATACCTTACCTCCTGCAAAGCATACCTTCAAAAGAAAAAGCACAAGGTTTTCCAGGCAAAATGGAGTCTTCAGTAACAGGAATCCCCACTAGCACAAAATGAAAGAGAGATAAGTTTGCTAGGAACAGTTTTCTGAAGATTGTGGGGTTGCATGGTGTTGCATGGTTTTTCTAGTGTGGAGTGCAGTGGTTGCTTTAAAGTTCATGTAGTCCAGCCTCCCTCTCATGGCCAGGGACATTTTTCACTAGATCAGGTTGTTCAAATCCTCACCCAATCTTATCTTGAATATTTCAAAAGACAGGGCAACCACAGCTTCTCTATACAACCTGCTCTAGCGTCTTGCCATCCTCATCACAAAAAATATTTCATATGTCTAGTTGAAATCTACTCTCAGTTTAAAACCGTTGTCCCTTGTGCTGTCACTACATGCCTTGCCAAAAATTCCTCTCAATTTTTCTTATAAACTCGCTTTCTGTATTGAAAGGACACAATAAGACGTCTCTTGAGCCTTCTCTCCTCCAGGCTAAGCAATCCCAACTCTCTCAGCTTGTCCTCATCTGGAGAGGTGAGGTGTATGAGAGGTGTATCAGCCACCTGATAATATTTTCTGTCCCTCCTTGCACCTGTTCTGACATGTCTTTGTCTTTCTGTGTACCTCAGGGCTGGATGCAGCCCTGCAGGTGGAGTCTCAGCAGATGGGACAGAGGGGCAGAATCCCCACCCTGCCCTGCTGCCCAGAGGGCTTTGGGTGCAGCCCAGCACACGGGGGTTCTGGGCTGCAATCACACATTGCTAGTTCATATCCAATTTTCCATCACCCAATAACATCCATCCTTCTGCCCAGGGCTTCTCTCAATTCATTTATCCCCTAGTCTGTACTGATATTGGGAATTGCCCCAACACACTTTCAGGATCTTGCACTTGATCTTGTTGAAATTCATGATGTTTATATGGACCCACTTCTCACGCCTGTCAGGCTCACTCTGGATGGGATGATGTCCCCTCCCTCTAGCAAACTAACTGCACCACTCAGTTTAGTGTCACCTGCAAACTTGCTAAGGGTATACTCAATCCCACTGATGGTGTTGATTAAGACATTAAATAGTGCTGAGATCATTGAGGGACAACATCCTTTACTGGTTTCTGCTTGGACACTGAGTCAACAACTGTAACTTCTGGTCATCCAACCAATTCTTTATATGCCTAACAGCCCACCCATCAACTTCAAATTTCTCAGGTTTAAAGGTAAGAATGATAAGGGATATTCTATCAAAAGCCAGGTAGGTGATACGCATGGCTTTTCTCTTGTCCACTAACACAGTTACTCCCTTATAACAGGTTTCTAGCTTAGTCAGGCATGATTTGCCCATGTTGGCTGGCTGTGTCTGATCATTTCCTTCTGTTCCTTAGTCTCAACACACTTTGCAGAAGGATCTGCTTCGTAATCTTCCCAGGAACAGAGATTAAGCTGACAGTTTGGTAATTCCCAGGGTCTTCCTTTCCAGTCTTTTTAAAAACAACTCTATAGTTCCACTTTCTACAGTCACTGAGGGCTTCTCTTGACTTGCCATGACTTTTCAAATGTCAGGGGGAGTAGCAAATTGGCAACTACATCAAAGAATTCCTTCAGAGTACTGGGATGTATCCTATTTTGTCACATAGACTTTTGTACGTTCCTTATGTGGCCTTGAACCTGATCCTCTCTTATGATGGGAGGGCCTTTGTTCACCAATCCTTGAGGTTCAGGGACTTCAGAGAGGTGGGAAGAGAAATTGCCATTGGAAAATGAGGCAAAAATTTGTTGACAACCTCAGGCCTTCTCCATGTTGCTAGACACTACTCCTATAAGACTGAGTCCATTTTCTTTTTCTTTTCCAGAGAACATCCTTTTAAAAGTTCTTTTTATGCTTCGCATCTCTTGCCAAATTCATCTTCAGCCGTGTCTTACCTTTCCCAATTTGATCCCTACACATATAGATGGCATCCCTATATTCTTCTCAGGAGACATGCTCTTGGTTCCAGTGCATTTCATTCTTTTACTTTAATTGGGCCAGAAGGTCCTTACTGAGCCATGATGGTCTCATGCCATCCTTGTCTGGTTTTTTAACTCTTAGGAATCAAGATTTCTTTCACTCTAAATGTGTCTAAAGAGCTGTCATTTCTGTTCATCTCCTTTCTGTTCCTGAGGGCAGTTTCCTGGGGAGTCCCATCCACCAATTCATTAAATAACCAAAGGTTTGTTCTCCTGAAATCAGTGTTCTGACTCTCCTCATCATTGTGAATTCCATCAAGGCGTGATCACTGTAGTCCATACTTATATCTCTAATTAGTTCAGCTGTGTTGGCAAGCAACTGGTCTGGTAACTCTTGTCCTCTTTTTGGGCTAACACCTGAAATAAGAAATATCCTCTATGGAAGGAGGATATCCTTGGAGCAAGAGTCCCCTGTTGCTGACAAACATTCCAGTTGAGTGGTTTGTCCCACCATGTTTTAGCAATAGCAATTAGATCACAGATTTGCTAGTTGCACTGTGGCTTTCAGCTCCTCCTGCTTGTTCCCTATGCTGTGTATATTTTTATAGAGGCACCTCAAATGGGCTATTAAACATACTGAGAACACTTGGTCACAAAAAAGATGATGAGGGCAAGATAGAGGTAGAAGAAATGTTTAAGAGCCCCATAAAGAATAGTAAACATTAAAAATTTGATAACATAATGTTTTGACACTATATTGTAGAAATTCTTGAATGTCTTCAACAGATGAATATTTTTCATTAACAAGCTGTGAGATCTTGGTAATTCTTTTAGCATTTTTGCCTTTATTCTACTTTAATGCAAGGAGAAAATGAAAAAGGAAACAATAACCAACATGCTTCAGATGAATCTTTGGGTACTTTTTAGCAGGCATTCCTGCAGTGCCCTCTTGTGATAACTAAGCTTTGGGCTCTTGAAATATTTTTGAGAGTAATATAAATTAATAGAAATTGCCAATCTTGTTCAGAGCTGCCAAAAATTTGTCAGGTGTTCAGAGTCCCAAAATGACAAGTACCAGCTGCTTCAGAAGAACACGAAAAGAGCTCAGATGGCTTCCATATCAGAACATTCCTCTGAAATTTTGTCAAGGTTAATTCCTGTTAAGAAAATGTAGGAACATTTCCTTGAAGTTAAGTCACCATCTTTGGCTGCAAATTCTGTTTCTGACCACAAAGATTTTGAATTTTTTTTTGAATCTGATGTTCTTTAGCCTCATGAACATACTCTATTCCTGAGTCTACCTGCTCACTTCTAAATAGTTAATTTATTATTTTTTAAATTTCATTGATGTTTCCATTGTTTTCCTTATCATAAAAGAAATGAGATTTATAGAGAGGAAAGAAGATATCAACAGTTTAAATTCTTGTGCTGCTAATTATTTTATTAAAGTGATTTCCAAGCCTTTTTGGCTCTTTATTAGCTTTTATTCTCATGTGGTATGCTGAGATTTCCTGAATAAGGTGAATAAGATGATCTGACAGTATTCCATGCAAAGACACTGTAGGCAGTGTCTTCGCTAAAAGGTACTACTAATTATTGGAAATTTAGGGGCTTTTTTACATAATAATATTGCTGACTTTTCTAGTTGTTGTCTGATTACAGGTGACATGGGTATTTCTGTCAAGATAAGGAAATAGCTTTGGTACTACTGTGTTCAGTTTTAACTTCAAAATTGATAATTTTGGTTCAAAGTCATTGGAAAACAAATGCTGGAGAAAGTAAATTCTGAACAGAAAGTTTGTTATCTGTTCCATGCATCTTGGTGAATCCCTGTAGGAAACAGACTAATTTTCACTAATCTTTTTCTTTATTTACTCATATTCAGTAGGTATCTATTTTATTTCCTGTTTGGTTAAAATATCTTTCATCAACCTCAGTATTAAAGTTCTGGACTGTAGATGACTTGGCATTGCAACAGACACCCCAAGTTCTTTACATTTCTTATATTCTTTAGCTTATCTTTTTTATTTATCCAAGACAGGCAACTTTTATAAAGATTCTTCATAAAGTTAAAATAAAATATTCTTCTGAATGTGTACTGTTCCCTTCCAACTCCACCTATTGATCCCTCCATTCCTTTTTAGACCCTAAATTAACTAAACATAATTAGACTGGAAGAGTTTATTTTGGTTTATTGTTTTGAGCAAGAAAATCAGTTAATTACCATTCCATTGTATCTGTCTTGTGAAACATTCAGTAAATCAATTGCGATCTAAGCTGCATATATATTTTTTCACAGTCTTCTTTATTTCCAGAATATTGTTGTTAATTTAACAGAGTTGTGTATGTATTCTTTGTGTCTTGTCTTTTTGAAAAATTATGTTTCTTTTTATTTTCTCCTTTTTCCTTTTAAGCTAATATTATCAATACATAACAAAAAAACCAACAAAAAAAAAAAGCCACAGAAATGTGTCTGATTGGCTACTTGGGTTCTAGTCAATCTTAAGAAAGAAAGATAAATTTTTAAAAAGTCACTGCTATTAACTATGAAAAACAGATTGAAATATTAAATCTGACAGATTTCTTCAAAGTCACATCAAAATTTTTACAACATACATAAAATGTATGTGTAAATAAAATAATGTGTTACATAAAATAAGCATGCTTTTCTTTTTAAAATATTTTATTTAGTCACTATTTTTTTGATTTTCTGCTAACAATAGGTGTTTGAAATTTCAGTCAGCCAGCCCACTGATGCTGGTATTAAAAGATGATATTTCACGCTAAATGCACCTTCTCATTGAAAGAAAAATTGGAAGGAAATTCAGAAAAGTAAGAGAAACCCATTCAAATTTATCTAATAAATGACCATTGAAATTACAATGAGGAATAAACACTGTTTTGTTCTCTTACATCAGACCATTACCTATTTTGCTTCTACAAGTCATAATAATAACTCCTTACTCATACATACTCCTATTTGACTGTCATGCAAAGGCTACTTATTAATTTCATATAAATGCACATTGTATGTCTTGAAGTATAGCATGCACTATTAACAAGATAAATGCATGACAGAAAGATTTAATACATTAGTCTGCATAAAAAATAATTAAATAAAAGAAATAACTAAGTTTTAATTAACACTCATTGCATATTATTTTGCTTGTTTTGTTAATGAAACTGACTAGGACTTTGTTAATGACAGAAACTAGGAAAATACATCAGAAGACTTGACCAGGCCATGGTAACTTCCCCTGCAGGGACCTACAAAACCAGGGATGAAATGCAATAGCATTTGTCACTTGCTGCCATCAGCAACCTTTCAGGCTGGGCACGGGGCATTGTGGTGACCCCTGTTGAGAGCAAGATGAGGCAATCTATGTGACCAAGTATTCTTCAGTTCATTTGCTGCTTATGTTTCCTTTCAATCACAAATGCAAACCTCATTGCCTGTACCATAACCTCTGATGTGAAATATGAATTTACAACATGATCTAATTTCTAAAAAAAGTAGAAACTTAGCTCTGATTGTGCGTGTTACGACACATAGCACCAATGAACAGTGCTAGTTCCTCATCAATACTGTCATTTTGTCAAAATAAATTCTTAATTTCCTTTATGGCTGTGTTTTATTACTGCTACTCATTACATGTGATTCTTTGTGTGTCTTGTAAAGTAGCTGTGAGAAAAATCAAAAAGGTGCCCAAATGTTCCTCATAATGAGGCAACTTCTCCCTTGCACATGGACATACAATAACCAGTGGGGATTCAGAAGTTTTTAACATCCCAAGAATACAAAAAGCCTCTTTCCTTGCTCTTTTGGCCAGGCATGTAATTCACATCAAATCTGCCACTTACCATGTCATGTAATGTAACTAGGAATAAAAGTGGCCCATGTCTTACATTAAAATTGATTAATAAAGATTATGTGAAATTTTAATCTGTTTTTTCTTTCCTTTTATTTTCTTTTCTTCTATTCACTTCTTTCCTTTTTCTTTTTTTCTTTTTCTTTTTCTTTTTCTTTTTCTTTTTCTTTTTCTTTTTCTTTTTCTTTTTCTTTTTCTTTTTCTTTTTCTTTTTCTTTTTCTTTTTCTTTTTTTCCTTTTCCTTTTCCTTTTCCTTTTTCCTTTTCCTTTTCCTTTTCCTTTTCCTTTTCCTTTTCCTTTTCCTTTTCCTTTTCCTTTTCCTTTTCCTTTTCCTTTCTTTCCACCCCTCTCTTCTCTCTCTTCACTTCATTATTCTTTTGGTTTTTTACTTTTTTTCATTTTCTCTTATTTTTTAAAATCATTCTGCCATTTGATCTCTTCTCCAAAAGGAAATAACGAGGAATATTCTGCAAATTTTTTCCTCTTTTATTCTCAGACTGAAAACCTCCCATTGTTATTTAGCTACAGTAAGGAATAGGAGGCTGAATGCCTTGGGGACTTTCTTTTGCAAGGAAAGAATTTGGAGAAGCAAAGCACTTTAACTCTGAAATGATAAGCAGTGGAAATGGCTGGAAGCAATAATAAGATTGTATTGCTGCAATAAGATCTTAATAGGAAGGGTAGGACATCTTTGCAGCATGTCATTTTAAAATGGTCTTCATTTTAAGGGAGAGCGATTTAGTGCTTGGCTAAATGCAGATATACATGGAAGGTGTAGAAATGGGACCTGAATCATATATATTACAACTTTCTGTACTATGTCACAGGAGCAGTAAAATATCTTTACATGTAAATGCTTTGGGGATTACTTACTTTATGTAAAAATCTAACTACCTTTACTGCAATAGATTTACTAAAGAGAAATCAAAATAGCTGGGCAGAGTAGGAATTGGATTAACTTATCAGGTTTTTCAGTTCAAAGTACCAGCGCAGTTCAGATAGATACAGCCACAAAATTAGAAAAGGTACTGAGGTTACGAAAGTAGAATAATCTCATACATGGTATAGAGACTCTGGCTGACATAACAAAAAATTAAATACTGTTGTCTGCATGATGAACATGACACCAAAGTGCAATTAGGCAACTGGCCTAGATTTACAAATAATTTGGCCAAGAGGTGAAAACACTTAGTAGCTGGTATGCACAGTGTGGTTTGGATTTGGGTTTTTTAAGCAGAATTGCTTTCTAGCTAAGGATATTGCATTATGTCACATTTGCCAATGGAATAATGAGCATGTAGGCCATTTAGAGAAGAACATTCCAGACAATCAACTTTGCTTATCATTGGTTTCCGTGAACTTCAATGGAATTCTTGTAGACCAAGAAAAGGATAAAATTTTGTATCTGAAATACTGTGTCCTTATAGGGATAGATAGGTCCCTGGCCCTATCTATCTATTAGAAACTTTTTAAGTTTCTAACCTGGAATTTCTAGTTTAGGGAATTATTTTACAATAATAAGCAAATGACTGTGGAGACAACAGTAGTAACTAAACCCAGATTTTATTTACTTCTTTTTATTATTATTTTTTTTTAATTGAAAATCTCAGGGATTTTCTGAAAGGGAATTGCACCCAATGTTCTGTCATGGCACTATCATTATTCCTCACACATAATGCTTCTACAGTGATTGAAAATAAAGGTTGATAATCTCTCATTCCATTTATCCTCATTGTTTGTCACATTCACTTGACCAAAATTAGGTTATTGATCTGTGATGCAAGGAGCTGTTTCCAATATATTGATATATTACCTGAATATTAATGCTTTTTGTGATTCTTAAAACCTTTTGCTGTACTCTGGGAACTTTTGACAGGTATCGTAAATAAATTGTATTGCCAATGCAATTCATTAAGACCCAGTCAAGCTACTGACAATATAGATGAGATAGTAATTAATGTTTCTCTTTTCCCTATTTTCTCCATTAATCATATAAGTATCTGGCTGGTAATTCGAGGACAAAGATTTCTTTTTTTAGATGACAATCTATGGGTTGAAAATTTATGGGATTTTAAAAGTTGGAGTCAAAATTAATTTAATCTGCATTAGAAATCATTATGAAGTAGAAATAATTTCACCCAGAGAGAGTCAGTCTGCTGGTGAGGGAATGTTTCCACCTTCCCAAAATGCAATCCTTTATCCTTGAACCCTGGCACAGGTGGGGTATGCACAACTTCTCTGGATAACCTGTTCCAATGCTTCACTACCCTCACAGGGAAGAACTTCTTACTAATATCTAATTTAAGCCTATCCCTTTCAGTTTGAAGCCATTCCCCCTTGCACCATCACTACACGCCTTTGTTAAAATTCCCTCTCCATCTTTCTTGTGACTTCCTTTAGGAACTGGAAGGCTCTCACAGAGCCTTTTCTTCTCTGGGCTAAGGAGTCCCACCTTGGTCTTACCTTTCTCTGTAGCAGTGGTACTTCAGCCCTCTGATCATCTTCATTACCCTCCTCTGGACTTCAACAAGTCCAGGTCCTTATGTCAGGGTCTGAGAACTGAAATCCCACTGCAGGTGGAGTCCCACAGTTCTTGGACACATTTTCATAATAATGGATATAAAAAAATCTGCATCTGACAATCACTGTAGTGACTGTTGATCTTTTTATCTTTAAAAAGATAATTAAAATAAAGATATCTTTAGTTGCATCATTTATCTTTACTAGCTCTTTTACAATTTTTTTGTGTAATTCATTTAGGACACAGTGAGGAGAGAGGTCACAGTGAGAATACAGAAGTAGGAATTATCATTTATTTTGCATTATGTCCCTAACACTTTGGAGCACAAAAAGTTTAGAATCAGAAAAGAAAGTTGTGTTTTGCCTGCGCTATTAAAACATTTCAGAGAACTTTCTGAATACATGTGTTCAAAATATAAGAAAAAACACAGAGTAAGCAGAATGACCTAGAGAGTTCTTACCATGATACCTGTTGGAAATCTGAACAAATATGCATGCTTCTCCAGTTTTTATGCTACTTTTCCCAAGCTCCAAGCCACACTGCTGTGGCTGAGAGTTTGTATGTGAGTATGGTCTATACTCCAGGTCTATGTTGCTGGAGAGGAAGTTGATCAGTTGCCACAGGACAAGCTTCATCCTTTTGATCCACACTTCTATCCAGGCTAATCCACCTGAACCATATGAATTCAGAATAATAGGGTGATGAGTGAAAAAAATTTCTTCACATTTTATCCAAAGCACAACCCAATCTGTTAGAGGCTTTCTGTTGTTATCAATAGATCTCAATGTTTGAACACAGTGAAAAAGAAATATGCTCGAAACAACAATTCATATATTCAGAGCCATTTTAGGTCTCCTACTCCTTACTTCAGCACATCAAATTTTTAGGAAGTCCTTGTCAAAGAGTTCAGAAACTTCTCAATATTTTAAGACATTCATTCTTAAACTCTATGGAAAATGGAACATATGTAGATAATGTAGGTAACGTAGGTTCTACCCTGTTTGCTTGGCATTGTTTTATCATTGTACAGAACTTTCTGATGTTTCAGTGTGAAAGATGTTCTCTGCAGTATCATCGTATTTGATAGAGTAAATTCCCCCCTTTATCAAAATAGGGATCATTGGAAGGACATTCTAATAATCATGATGTGCAGCCATCACTTTCCTGTCCATTCTCCCTCAGCCCTCCCTAATTATGAAGTAGAATAGCAGCCATATCCTTTATTAAGTCTTTAAATTCTCTGCTCTTTAGTTCTATGACATGGATACAAATGATATTGGGTACAATGTAATTGTCTCCCCAGATTATCGTTAAATAATATAAGCCAGAACAAAGGGGGAAAAAAATCACTTCTTTATTTGTCATGGCTTTTTTTTTTTTTCTTTACAAATACTTGGAATTCCTGTATCTCATTATGTCATTAGAAATGAAACACCAGCAGCTTTTAGAAACTTCTAGTAAAGCACTTCTTTGACATTAATACAGTTATTTAATATCACTGCCATAGCCTCACTTTTCATGATCTGTCTTCTGTTCCCACAGCATTCGCTGGTTATAATGGAAAAAATGCTCTCTCTGAGATCAGAGAAAATGTGAAAAGGTTATCAAAAGCTTCACTTGGCCACCTTTAGCAAATCACATTCTTGTCAAAATGACTATGCACAGGGAAGGAGATCCATACAGACATCCTGGGATCTGAGCAGCAAGTAAGAACTGTGGAGGTGTTCATAGGCCTAAATCACTACCCTGAAGACCATAATCAAGTTTTCTTCTCTAGCACAATAAACTTCTATTACAGGATACTAAAAGGGGCTCTATAAGTAACTGAATTATGTGAGCATGAAAGTAAATGATCATGAAGGGTTTTTGTTATCCTAGTTGATGTGGACTACACAGAACCATTTGAAAAGAAATCAATGTTGGATAAATTCAGTTTTTTCAATGGCAGCCAATAGATAAAGGATGAGCAGATACTCACTGGGTGCTCTCAAATATATCCTAATTTTCCATTGAGAAATTTTTGGTGATGAAATACTTTGTTCGTGAAATTTCCTTCATGAGAACTTGCAGAGCTAGATTAAAAAATAATTTTTAATAAAAATGAAAGCTTAAATATAAATGGCATTTTATTTAAGTCTAAGAAGGTAAGAATGATAAAATTATGTATCTGCCTAATAGTCTACCTAAAGAATCTTTGATACTGTATTGCCTCTGGTACTTGATTGTTTTTCTTGGTCCTTTGAAATCTTGACATTCATTGTCAAGATTTAATCAATCGAAACATAATATCTTCAAAATTAAAGAAAAATACCATAAATTAAAGAAAAATACCATATATACCATATATGCAAAGTACAAAGATTCTGAAATATTTCTACAGCAAAATGAAATTAACCTACTCTTCACTGAATGGATGCCCAATCAGCCACTGTAAATTAGGAAAGTAATCTAATTATTGAGGAATTTATTTGGAAATAAAGACACAAAGGTTCATTTTGTAATACATTTTATTGGGTTTTGTGTGTGTGTATGTGTGATAGAGAGACTGATTTTGTGATGATTTCTAAATTCAATGAATAGGGCTTTCCAAAACTAGATAATCTTTTCATACTTTCAGTTCTTTACAAAGTCATCCACAGGCTCTATTCATTTCCCTTGCTTTACTCACAAATTAAAAATATATCTGTGTAAATTAAGTATGATATTCAAATACCCCCAAAATATATTTTAATTGCTTGTATTTGTATTCACAGCACTCCAATAAATCTCTCTTTTTGCCTTCCATTTTTTTTTTCATCTTCAGTATAGTATCAGGTCTCTTATTTAAAACTTCCCATTAAAAATCATGGAACTCTATTAAAAAATAAGGTTTTTAATAAAGATACTTTAAAACTCAAGGAAAACAAGGTAGGGTGGAGAGCTGATAATGTGTGATGCAAAAAGAAAAAGGAAAGGAAAAATTAACACTGTCAACACAAGGCTAAAAATAATTAGAAAACCAGCCAAATAATTTATGAGATTTCATCTTGTAAACAGGTTTTGACAAGCTTTGGCTTGTCTTTTTTTTCTATATGCTGCTATTTTTTCCTTTAAAGTTTTTCAGATGTGCTTAGATCCTATTTTAAAGCTTTTCCCTTGAAATTGAATTGAATTCAGCCTAACATTAGTTACATGTTACATTCGAACTAACATTGTTAAATATCACACAAAAGATGACTAGACAAACTAGTCATCTCTGAGGATGACTAGTTCTCAATTTGTTCATATCATGAAAAATGTAATTGGAAGTACTAGAAAGTGAGGAATAAAGAACAACATTAAAAGCATAATCATCCTAGAAATTGTATTGTCTTGAAAATTGCACAGTGCATCTACCATCTCAAAAAGATATTGTGGAATGAAAAAAGGCAAATAAGGGTATGAAATAATTAATAATTAATAACTACTATTTAGATTCCTTATGGTGATATGTTAGAGACCAAGGCCTTTCAGTTTAAAATCAATGTAACTCCACTGGTTCATGACAGATGCTGAGTTGCAGGACAATATTAATAAGAAGATATTCTATATTATTATTATTTATTATAGAAAAATTATATTATGTTACACACAATTAGGTGACAGTCAAAGGGAGTTTGGTTTTGGCCACAGAGTATATGAGTTTAAACTTGTAAGAAGGCACTTTGGATATATGGAACCTACATATTGGTTAAAAATTAATAAAAATTCATAGAAGAAAACTGTGAATAAAAGTTCCATCAGAAGTAATGATATGCTAAAAATCATCAGAACCAGAAAACTGTCAGGGAGGGGATTATGCTGTAGCTTCTTCATTCTTTTAATTGTTCCCTAAGCAGCTATTGTAGGCCACCCCCAGAAAAAGAAAAAAAGCCCCAAAACAAAACCTGAACTAGATGTCTGAGTTTTTTTCAATTTTGGGTTAATGAGGACAACTATGTTCATCTGTGTGTCTACATCCCTGTCTTGATTATTTTTCTTATTTGGCTTTTAAGAATCCCTGAATATATTCCTGACTGGGTTGTGAATGTTTTGACCCAGAAGTAAATCAAGTCTGCTAACTATGGTATTACAGCAGTGCTATTACTTTTCTGCTTTTTTGGCAAAATTCAACTTGACCCACTTAAACATATGTGCAATGCATGACAGCCTAGAAGAGCATTTTAAATTGTGTAGCATTAACTATTCATGACGGATGTGGAAATCTGACTCCATGTGGAAGTAAGCAACAGCTGTAGTTCATCCAGCTTCTCAAGAGAAAAGGTCAGGAAAGTAAATGAATAAGCAAATAGTGAATCATAGGAGCAGGAAAAGCAGTATGTCTTTAAATACATTTCTACTAGTGTCTGCCTGGATGTAATCATTTTACAGCAATCTGAAATCTACAGACTCTGTCAAAAAGACAAATAGAAGCAGGCTTTCTATTTATTTTTGAACCTATTTCAGAACAATAACCTGAAAATAACAAAAATCAGGGAAATAAACAGGTGACATTTAAGACTTTCTTAATGCTCATTTGCCTTCTTTGAAGGAGATAAGGTCTCCCTACACTGGGATGGGTATGGGGAGAAGTACATCAAATAATCCTAACATGCAGTGAGAGGGAGTCCACTTGCTAGATAGCATCAGGTGTTCTTGGCAGTATCTATAAAATGGGTTAGGGTTTGTGCTGGCTGTAAAAATATTGAAGTCATCTTCAATTCAGTGTATAGAATTTATTCATTCCTTTCTTTTCTTACAGGTGACAAACATGTTGGTGTATCACACAAAACTTCACTTAGAGAATAAAATATATTTCTAAAAATTATATTTTAAATCCTAAGAAAAATATTAATGTTCTAAAAATGAAGACTTTTGTGGTTTGTATTTGTTTTTATTTTTTGTCCTATAATATTTAAAAAATAAAACTGCCCTGAAAATGTCTTATATTTCTGTCTGCAGATACTGTTATTGAATCCTTAGATGGATATTTACCTTGCACCATTTGTTAATTGAAAATAATGCTTTGCTGCAATTAAAATATCTTTTCATGGGAAGGAAAATCAAGTAGATATTTTGCATTAGCTAAATGATCAATGATGAGATATGAGAGCAAAGATATCTAATCTGCCCTCAATCCTCATCCTATTACTGTGTCTTACTTCAAGGCAATCATTTGTCATAACACATTGTTGCACTGTGAAGATGTGTTGTGGGATTTATTCTTATTCATACATTTTGTATATTTACAGGACTTGATATATCTAACTTTTGCTGAACTGGTGATGGTCTGGAAACAGAAAAACATATTAGTCTACACTGTCATTTACAAGAAACATGAAAACTCAGTAGAAAGAAGAGAAAACTGACATTTTGTAATCTTTTTCCTTGGCTTTCTTATGTCTTTTTTTTTGGTGGTGGTGGTGTTTTTTTGGGGGTTTTGTTTGTTTGTTTGTTTGTTTGTTTGTTTTGGGGATTTTTGTTGTTGTTCTGTGATTTTTTTTCTTTGATTTTCAAAATTGACATCATACAATAGCAATACTTAGGCTGATAGAGCAATTTTGAAGAAAACTTCAGGGAGTAATTTTTGTAGCTTGCCTGGGAATCTTTTGACTTATATTACCTCCTCATAATGGGTTCAAAATTTAATACCAGTGGACATTAGAGTGGAGAAAATACTTTTTATCTCTTTTTCCTCCAACATTTTTTTAAAATGAACTGCAAGGAGGAAATTAGCCAAAAAGTTCACAAGCTTCCACCCAACTCTCTAAGCAGCCAGATACAGTGACAACAATTATTGTAGGCATCATCCCCTTCTGGTGTTCATTTAGTAAACAATGTATCTTTGAATAATGTTGAAATAAAGAGTCAATTTATTTACTCCCTATCAGAACTTTAGTAATTAGTACAATGTGCACATTATAATTATTCATGTTGTTTGTAATTTAATTTTAAATATATTTAAACATATAATGAATTTGTAATGGTCTTGGAATGTAGGCTATAAAAACAGATAGGGAAACAAAGATGGCTATTCCAACAACAGTCTTTTAAGCACTGTTACATCTCTTGGGAGAAAGAAGAAAAAATCTGTTTTACCTGATGATTTAACAATTATTTTCTCCATTTCAACCTTTTGAGACTTTCATCTGTGTAGAATACCTGATCAAATATTCAGAGTGCCTTTTATTTGTTATTTCTGAAGGACAGAGGAAACTGCAATAGTAAAAGGTGGAGTGTAAGTCATGACTCTGCATCTCAGTATCACTACCTCACAGTGCTGGTTGAAAAAATGCAGCATTTGATTTAATTTAGTGGTGCAGTGTATTGAATCTGTTATTGCTGTTTGCAGTGGTAGCAAAATTTGCCAACTTAAACTGCAGAAGATACTGTGCAGAGAAGAACTATCATTTTGCTTTACATTGATCTTCTCCTACACTTTTTCCTGCTCCCCCACAGAAGAACTGATAGCAAAATGCCATTTACTTTATAAGAAAAAAATTAAAAAACCAAAAATTAAAATCCACAAGACCAAAAAAAAAAAAAGAAGAAACCCAACAAACAAAAACCAACCAACCAAAAAAAAAAAAAAAACAAACCAAAACCAAAAACCAACAGATAAAAAAACTCCCTATTTACTCTTGGCAGGCTTTTTTTTTTTTTTTTTTTTTTTGTAAGAAAAACCATTCATCTAATATTTAAAAGCTATTGATACATAAAATATCAGTATATTGTGCCACTAACCAACAGGAAAAAATCCAATATTTTTCATCTTTCTTTTGCCTGAGTAGTAAATGTCTCAGTCAGAGTATTTTTTTCCCTTCATGTTTTCCATAGCTGAGAAAATATTGGAGATATCTTTTGTATATTCCTCACAGTTGTCAAGACTCTGAATCATACCAATAGGGAGATCTTTATAAGTCACCACTAGAATTTCCACTGACAAATATGTTCCCCAAACAAGCATCTCTTCCTGATGAGATGTGCAAAAAAACCTGGAGCATTTCCCAAACATTTTATCCTCTATAAGTACGGAAATCAGAAATAAAAATCATGAATGAGAGCTCTTCATCTATGTAGTCTAGAAAATAATTTAAAATAATAACGTACAAACTGATCCTTCCAAAGTAATTTATATATTTGGATCAACCCAACTACTACTACTACTGTTGGTATTAGATGGTCATATTGACAAAGACATTCATGGAGAAAATATGTGAACTAAAGGAATTATTTCATAAAGTATTCTCAATAATATAAATTCAAAGGGCATAAAAATAGCATTTGAATATTGATTCAGAAGCAAGCATTTGCAAAAATAGGTCAGGAAGCATAAAATCCACAGTTCATTTAGAAATCATTTTTAAAAGAAACTCTGGAATTGTCTTTTTGCCTTGTGAGTCCCCAACTGACAGAGCTGAAAATAATTTTAGCTATTGCTGAGGATGACAGATGAGCTGAATCTCTGTTCAGAGAGACAGTAAACGAATGTTGAAGAGGAGGAAGCAAGGAGGCTGCTGCTCTCTGCTACTTCTGAAAGATGCTGAAAACAGCAACTTTTAAAAGCTGTTCACAGGCAGGCATTAAAAAACAATTTTCACATAATCCAAGAAAGTACACGTTTGCATATGTGTGTGTGTATATTATATACATATCGCTATGAAATAAATGTAGTTCAATTATTGTTTTGCAAGGAACACTTAATACAAGAACAATAAAACAAACCCAGATCACAGAACAGAGTCAAAAGCATTGTCCTTTTTGAGATTTCCCTTATTATGTGATTAAGTTACATTACCAGTAACTGTCACAAAGCTTTGTTTTGTATGCAGAATATAGATCTGTTGAGGAATGAGAGTGTTTTTTTACACTCTTGGAAAACTCAGATTTTCATTAGAAAGAAACCAATCCAAACCCATAAAATAGAGATATTTTTATTCTGGTCAATGCTTTATCCTTAAAACATTTAAATTAGGATTTTTTCAAAGGCAAAATGTCAACATTTTCCAAAAAAGGTTTTTAAAACTAGTTTAATTTTATTTCAACCAATTTTATATTTACTTGTTAATATCAAGTGAATTAAATATTCTACATTGCATGCTTTGTCTTTTCTTCTTTTTCATCATCAATGATGTAAAATGTACTTAAGGGCTCCAAATACTAAAAGTCATTTTCAAAATGAAAACAAACTTGTTAAATCTGTTTCTAATTACTTTGACACTTTTAAAATCCTGTAGGCTGCCAGCTGTGATTATATTCAGAAAAGACAGAATGAGAATCTCTGTTGAAAACACCTGGATAATTTTTCTCTCCTTCTTTCTTCCACATAATCTGTATGTTTTCCCAAGTGTGCATATGTCTGAAAAGATTGGTTGTTAAAGACTTGAGCAGTTCTTTACTATGTCAAGGCACAACACAACTCAGGGTTTTTTACTGCAAGCACATTAATTAATAACATTTAAAGACCAGATGAAACATGGGTAGTTCTTCCAGGCAATCACACCAAAAGAGATCTGTAAGTTTTCCTTAGTGTTTCCATCAATACATCCTTGCAATAAACCACTAATCTTGATCTGATTAAGACAGTTACAAACAGAAATTAATTTCATACTCTTCTAAAGGATAGGAGAGTGGTTATATACCATGTAGTTGATTTGCTTTCTGCAGGATTCTATTAAACAATATTTGATTATCCTAATTTAAGCGAGAGAGACTTCATTTAATTAAAAAATAAAAAAAAAGTAAGAAGGAACAAGTAAGAGATTTTAAAATGAGAAATGCTCATTCCTTTTATCAGGATATATCAAACTATCAACAGATCTTGTACCACATATGTTAAAATTTCTGTATGACATTGCATTTACAGCCTGTGCTGCTACTCTCTAGAAAGATGCATTCTAAAAAGAAGCCCAGCTTCTCCAAGCATATAACAATAGTAAACAGGTAATACTCTAAATTTAGACTCAAACATAACTAATCAGAACAGTTTATTATCACCAAAAATATTTGGCCTCTCCTCTATGAGAAGGTGAAAGAATTTTAAAATATATTAATGATTAATTATATAAAACTTGATTAATAGAAGGTACACAAACACCACTGAACAGCTAAAAGTTTGTCATGATTCTAAGATGGGGAAGTTCCTGTTGATTTACCTTAAAAACAGCTTTTAAGTATTTTTTAGTCAATGCAGCAGCACCACTTAAGATTTATTTTCTTTGCTTTTTTTTTTGTACACTCTTTCACACATTTAGAAAAAAATTCAAATCAGATAAGTTGGACATGATGATTTTGGAGGTGCTTTCCAACCTTAATGATTCTATCATCTGATCACATTGTAAAAGGAAGAAGAAAACATTTCATTTTGCAGAAAAAGTGAAGAATTATCTATGATCCATCTGAAAATCCCAGGTACAGCTTGTTCAGAGATTAAGTGAATTTACATGATGTGTGGACTTTAGAAAGACTAGTAAAGACATTCTTTAAGGAACAATGCATGTCTATATAAACATATCCAAGATTATATTATAGCAACCTTCAGATTATCCTCTATCCACTGATTTTTTTCAGTGTAGGAGAACAGTTTTATTTCCCCAAAGTACACCATGCTTACTTCCCCTCCCTCCAATACACTAAGTTGTCAAGGCTAAGTATGTAAATTGTCAAGGCTAAATATGTAAAAGAAAAATATTCTTTAATAAATCTCAATATGCTGTCACGCTATGATTGTATTTCTGTAATGGAGGAGGAAATTGTTCTTTCACTAGCTAATAATAATTGAAGAGAAATAATCTAAATATGAAAACACATTGCAAGCTAATGGAAAAGTAGTTGATTTAAGGTCATCTGTGCTCAGCCATTACAAAGTAATTGTAAACTTGAAGAAAAAAGTTCTTTTCTCAACGTTCTCAGCTTTTCTGTCCTGTTGCTAATGTTCATCTCTCCAGCTGCTATTAAAGTCTGTACATGTAGAACAAGCTTAAAGTCATTACATAAAAATATTAAGTGTGATTCTAACAATATTAGTAGACACACATAAGCAGGAATGAAGCTCAAATAATTCAATGATCCAAACAACATGAATCACCTGACTGGCTGAGACTATTCCTCTAGTTAAGAGAGCAGGTGCCTTCAAAAGTTCTGTCCTACTTTCCAAGAGGTAAAGGCAGGAGAGGCAGGTGGGCTTTCAGAGTTGCTCAAATGAGCTCAGAAGCTTTCAAATAACTATCCACATGTATTCTCCTACCTAGAGAGGGCATAAAGTTAGTAGGGCATAATGTAAATTTCTTTTCTGAAGTTGTTGCAAGAAACAGAGTGTTTAAAAAGCCAACATGACAGAGAATGCAAGACTAAGGGTAGAGTCGTGTAAAAGAAAGGGAGAGAAAGCAAGAAAGGAACTTAGACACATTAATGTATAATGGCCAATTCTATCATTTTTGTATATGTAAAGTTGCCACTTTAAAACCCCCTTGATGGCATCTAAGAACTGTGTATCTTGAAATTAATTATTAAGAATACTGAACATATTAAATATCTCTTTTATTTTGATTACAACATTCCCCTAAGACTTTTTAAAGACTGGGACCCTTTCCTGCTAAAGAAAAATAAATACATGAACCAAATGACAGCTACTTGTCTAGGATGAAGAGTATATATTTCAAGTGAGAGATGAAACAAAACACAGAAATTAATTTGGGGAGGACAAGGAGGGCAGGAGGGTATTCTCCTTGCCTCTCTACAGGGCCATACAGCACCACCAGGAAAGGCATTGCAGCTCCCTCCGAGACAAATTGCACCTACAGTTCACCTCAAGGTATGGGCAGAAAAATCAAATGAGTCAGACAAAACTGTGTTGCATCAGCTGTCTCAAGAATTCAAAGAACATTTCAAAGTGGGAAACTTCACCACCACATCACTTAAGCCCTTCTCTGAGCCTTTTCCTGTTGTGGGGGTGCATTGATCAGTCACACTGATAAGAGGTAATGTGCTGTCTATACATACATTCCTACATAAATAATAACGCAATAAAAGCCTGGTTGCAATCTCTGTAAAAAATGCAACTAAAAATCCTTTATATTTCTCCTATGGATTTAAATTCAAAACAACCCCAAAGTTTTTCACTGCATCGTCTTGAGCCTATTGATGTGACACTCAGTTACACAGCATGAGTTATAATAATAGACACACTAACAAGTAAAAGATAAAAAAGATACTATTTTCATTACTGAACCAAAACCTGTTGTTTAATAAGTGAATTTTAGCTAATAATGATAAAAAATTTGCAGTTCTATCCATTGAAACAGCATGTGTCAAAAATACAGGGTATTTTTTAATGTCATATCCTAAGACTTCACTGCTTTGATCACAAAGTTAATAAGTGCTCAGATCCTTAAAAGAAGGAATAATAAATAAGAGCCATAAGAATTAGAGGTGAACTTGGAAAAGGGCTTATGCCAGCAAGCATTGTACTGTAGTTTTTGAAATCTTCTTTGAATATTTCTTTAAAAGCAATACCAGAAGTTTTGCCATCTTTGGATGTTCTTTTCTCACTTCAAAATATCCAATACTTGAAATACCAGAGGGAAACCAAATGAAACCAAATCAATATCCCTTTCCACCCCCTAAAAAAAAAAAAAACTCCAAACAAAAAACCCCCCTAAAAAACCCCAAACCTCCAACACATTGAATCATAGAAGTAGCTTGGAAAAGACCTTTGAGATCAAGTAATCCAACTGTTTATCTGGCACTGTCAAGCACTAAACCATGTCCCCATTTGCTACATCTACACCTCTTTTAAATACCTACAGATATGATGACTCTACTACTTCTCTGGGCAATGTGTTTCAATGCTTGACAAACATTTCCATGAAGAATTTTTTTATTAAAATCTAACCTAAACCTCTCCTGAAGCAACTGGAGGCTTTCCTCTTCTGTCACTTGTTGCCTGGGAGAAGAGTCTGACCCCCACCTAGCTGCACCCTCCTTTAAGGAGTTGTGGAGCACCAGAGGGTTCCTCCTTGAGCCTCCTTTTCTCCAGCCTGAGCCCACCCAGCTCCCTCAGACACTCCTCACTGGAATTCTGCTCCAGACCCTTTGCATCATTTAACTAAAACCAAAGCAGTAACTTTTATGTCTGTGGCTATTAAGAAGAGGAAGGGGAAAATCTGTCTTCTTTAGTTAAACAGGGACTGAATATTTTGCAGTGAAACCCATACAATGTACTGCATTTGCAGGACACATTTTATTAATTTTAATACATGTTGAATTCAAGATGCTAAAAAGCAAACATATTTTAATTCTGGGACCTGCAGAACTCGGCTCTGAAAATCAATTTTTTTGGTGAAATTTTGAATTTGGAATTTAAATAAATTTTTATGTTCGGGTAAATAATATCTTGTTCATAATCAATGTACTATTTTATATTAAGAAAATGTTAGCAGCAGAGGAGTAACAACCACCTATTTAACATGTGATGTGGGTTTTCCTTTTTTTTTTTTTTTGTGGACTGAGCACCGACACAGGAAAACCCAGTTGTTGCATTTATGCTCTATAAAGCTATGTCTTGAATTTGTGGCACTAAGATGCTTAATTTAGATGTCACTAAAAATATGTTTGTTTTCTGCCAAGTCTGCAGTGCTGAATAAAACCAGGAAGAGATGTAATGAGTGCAAGAAATGTTTCAATACACATACTTACTACTGAACTTGTATTTAAATGTTGTTTTGCTTGAGGTCTTGTTATGGAAAAAATGAGAGTATGTCACTGTCCTGGCTTTGGCCAGGAGATAATTAATTTCATTGGTAGTAGCTGATAGCTATATTTTGGATTCAGCGTGAGAAAGAGGTTGATGCCACATGGATTACTTGGCTGTTGCTAAATTGTGCTTACCCTAAGGACTTTTTGGTTTCCTATCTGTGCTAGTAAGGGAGTGCACCAAAAGCTGGGAAGAAGCATAGGCAGGATGGACGATCTGAACTGGCCAAAGGAATGTTCCACACAATAGAACATCATGCCCTGTAGATTAAACTGGGGAGAGTTACCTGGAAGGGGGCTGATCTCTATTCAGGCACAGGCTGTGCATCAGTCAGTGGGTGCTGAGCAATTATGTCGGGTTCAGTTACTCTCTCTCTCTCTGTTCTTATCATTAAAATGGTAATTATTAATATGATTATCAGAATAGACAGTATTATTATAATTACTAATATATTGATGCTGTTAATTATCTTTATTATTTCTTATTATTATTACTAATATTCTCAATTATTAAATGTTCTTATCTCAAACCATGAGTTTTACCTTTTCTTTCCAATTCTCCTCCTCATGTGAGAGGTGGAAAGTGGTGGGGAGCGAGTGCCTCCACAGTACTTAGTTGCCACCTGAGGTTAAACCTCAAAAGCCACAGACCCATGAATTTACTGGCAATTCAACTAATGTTTTAATAGTTTTACAGTCCAAATCAGATTAAATCAGATTCTAATTACGTCAGGAAAAAACCCTCATTGACAGTAGAGTTATAGATCACGATACAATTTTTACATGAAAAAACCCATGCTATTATATACCTATTTTTACTAGTTTTACACTCAGTCTTCCAGAACATATCTGGGGCACTTTCAGTTGGCCATTGCAGTGTTTCTTGAGAAAAGGAAGGCTGGCATTCAGCATCCTGTCTTTGCCAGGAGGACTGTGACATTCATGGAGGAGGGAGAGTATTCCTTCTCTCTCATGGGTCTGCTTGGAGACGTTTTTCCTCAGTTGTTTTTCCCCAGATTGCTCTTGTCCCCCTGCTCTCAGGAAAGAAGTGACAGTGCCCCCACCCCCCCAGAACTTCCAGAGGCTGTTTGCCTGGCTGAAGCTGCCAGAGTCTGCCATTCCTTTCCCTGGTGTCAGTCCCAGGGCTGGAGCTCAGAAAGGGAAACCCTGCGTAGGGCAAGGGGAGCCCAGACACCCCTGGGACCCGACACAGCCTGCCAAGAGCTACTGTAAAACCATATCTACTCAGTTCCTACACATCTGGAAGTTGCTTAAGGCTTGTGCCTTCTTGATTTCCTCTTTTTGTCAACTTTCACCTGCTGGAATTTAGCATTGAGCATTAATAATTTCTATAATCTGTAGATTATAATCTGCATCTCATTCCATTGTTTCATTAGATCAAACACCCTCTGGTACTTCATCCTCCTGTGCTAAAAGGGTAAGGGCAATGCCTTTCACTGCTGCAACTAGTTTAACTAAGCTTCAGACAAATGTTCAACTCTATAGAGCAATAAGATAATCTTAAAATGGCTAAAAAAAAATGAGACAGAGATCCTTGCCACGATTTGAGTGATGTTTTCCCCTCTGAATAAATGAAGAAATGAAGGAAATAAAGAAATTGCCTTCCAGAGATATGTTTTCAGACTTTCATGAAGGAACTTTCAGATGTAAGTATCCTATACCCAGGGAAATTAAAAGCTGAGTATATTTTCTACTACATTGTAAACACAAGATGTTTTTGCAAGGCACACATTTTACATATTTGCATGTTCAAGTAAAGATGAAAAGAGGCTACTTGCCAAAATCAAGTGGAGCTCAAAATACCAACTTTTAATAGCCTAAAAAGTTTTGTAATAAAAATCAGACCAATTTATTTTTCTTATACTTTAAATTTTCCCATCATATTTAACTAGTCTGAAGAGAGTGAATAAAAATTAATTCTGAAGCAAATAAACAAAACATCAGCACAAACCCCACAGAATACAAAGGGAAAGTTGCAATGGCAATATAGTACTAGGACTTGTAGATAAATAATGAAATAATTTAAATGAGTGCATAAATAATAAATAATTCCAATGAGTGTAAAAAAAATAAGACTCAATGACAAAAAGGAAGATCCATTTCTGATAGTAGGCAGTGTATATATTGCATTTCTAATGTACTTTTTTCATTTTCTAATGTGCACTCTGGGGAGTCTTGTGATCCTTTTCTTCTAGAGTTTTTATTTGCATAATTAAATCCTTAACATATAATTTGTCAAGTGCCAAATTATGTTATATAAGGCTCCAAAATCCCTATTTTTCCTCCTTCCCTGACATATTTGTTAGTTCTATTGTGCCCATACTGAATATGTAAAATGTTTGCATTAAAACTCACATTTAGACTGAGCTTTCAGAGTGTATTTCTACACCCTTATGGAAAAACATCCTGTGATGATTTTCTCCTGCAATGGCAAAGCTGAAGGCAAATGCAGCAGGTGTTCAAGATGAAAATGAGTTCATAGGTATTGCATTCATTCACATTCTTGTGTGTAAATATGCATGTGGGCTCATCATTTCCATAAATACATATTACATGCAAAACCATCTGTCCCCAGAGGGGGCTTTGTGCTCTTGCAGTGACCAATCGCTTGCCCAGTTTCAGAGTGTTGTAGTTGTCTCACGTACTTGAGGTCAAGAATACAGTTTTCTTTCAGAAAAAAACATGTCACTCTTTCAAATGCATTGAGCCATCTCACATAATACAGTTTTCCTCAGGTTGTTGCTGGTGCAGGGAAAGTACCATTTAGTCACAGAAATCATCAGCTCCTTTTGGACAGAGTTATAAGAGCAAAGCATTTAGTTGAAGATAATTATGTAAGTTCTTTCTGAGGCAGAAAAAAAGAAGTGGGATGATATTTGCTCTAGAGGGACATATCTTCCTCCTTCATTGCCTGCAAAGAGACCTGGTACAACTACTTAGGTTAAATACTTCCATTTTTGACAGTTAAATTCAAGTGAGATGAATTCCACATTGACTACCAAATACAGTTGAAAATCTAACCCAAGTAATTTATCTAAGGTCATATACAAATGGCAATGTATTTAATTGAATCCTATTTTCATAAATTCATGACTAGTGCTCTAATTATTATCCCATTCTCTCTGTGACAAGTGACTGAGTAAATAAGTTTTATGGGTTTTAATGTGTGTTTGGATTGAGTTGAGGCTGTCAGGCATTAGATCAGCTCACATCTCTCTCACCATCATTAGATCATCATTAGATCATTAGATCAGCTCACATCTCTCTCATCACCATCTACCATAAGTCAACAGTCAAATACTCTATTTATCACCTCCTCATTAGGCTTTTAATAGTGTCAATGTAGGCAGTAAGAGACAGCCATAGAATAGAAATAATGTGAAGAAACTTGGTCTCAACAAACATTTGGCTGTCTTGCAGAGGCAAGAAGTCCAGTAAATATTCCATAACTTACCATGAGTTTGCAATTTGTGCATGCTCTATTAACCTTATCAAAGTGAAGGGAGGTTTAAAGTTCCCTAATTATTAATGGAAACTTAGATAATCTGTCAAATCAAAAAAAAAGTAAGTAGTATATCTTTGGACAGGAAGAACATAAAGTATAGGACTGAGAAGTCAAAAGAACAATCAAAACTGTAAAAGAGTAAGAAAGATTTCTTATTGTTTTGTTGCTGTTTTTTTCTTTATATAGTAATAGCAAAAGAATTTAAACCCAATGTAAGTTAAAAATTACTTGTAGGGGAAGTGTGAAAATGGTCATAACCAGCTGAAAAATTATTAAGAAAAATTTTCCATGGGGAAATACTTTCTAAGCTTTGTGAAATTCATATATAATAGTTCCAAGAGATTTTAAGTTAGAGAAAGATTAGGAAACAATCTAATCTTCACCTTGCAGAGCTTTTTCAGTTTGAAAGAATATAAACTTGAAAGTATATAAAGAATAAAAACATTTGAGAACATTTGAGAGTTTCAAAGCACTTTTTCCTGGAAAAAGACATTTTCACATTTTTTCCTTCTAATTTCAGTTCAGGATTTTTTCTTTTAAAACTCAGACAGATTTCTGGACAAATTCATTAAAAGATGATAAAATCTTAAAGGAAGTATATCTATTTATTATAAGTTCTCTACAGTTTCTGAGCAACACCTGTCTAATAATTGATTTTTAGGAAATACTGATTCTTTTTAAGAAATGTGATAAGAACCAAAGCTTTTTAAACAATAAAATCTAATTAAAACTTATCTTTAGAAAAAAAAAAAAAAAAAAAAAAAAAAAAAAATTAGAAACATCAGTGTTGTTAAACTTGAAATTTACCATGTACCAGATCAAAAATATCTTTTATATTGAGGTATCCCCTATGTAAAGCAAACTTGAAAAAATGGAAATACTGTTTTTATCTTTTAAAGTGCAATGTTGAACTTTGAAGTATGAAATAATTTTGGGGTTTTGTCAATAAAGTGTCATAAGAACTGAGGTATTTTTATAAACCTCCTCCAAAATAGTACCTAACAAAGTTTTCCAGTAGTAACAGAAAAGATATATTGGTATTTCTAAGGCAGCTCTGGCAAAGTTCTTATTTATAGGTCACATTTCCGCAAACAATTATCTCAGTCATATATGTAAATTATGTTAATTATATAAAGAACAGGAGATTTAGGAGTCTAGAATAAGAGTATCATCATGATCTTAAAGAAAAAAAAAAGCTTTTCCCCCCTTAGGTCACATTAGGTTCCAAATGATTGTATTATTATGACTTCATTACATACTTTTCTTTCAAGAGTCATAAATTAAAACAAATTATACAAAAATATTACTATTATCATTATTGGATTAAATTTCCATTATATGGTAAAAATAAAAAAATCTCTTAAAACAATACAAATATAGCTTCAAAGAAATCTTATGTTTCCTTCAAGCCCAGCAGCTCCAGTAAGTGACATTTCAGGAAAACAAACAAATGAATAACATGGCTGTTCTAATTCCACAGAGTTTGAATGCCTGGATTCAGATATGACATTGTACAGACAGCAAAATTAAAATGACACAAGCCCAAAAGCAATGAAAAATGGAAGACAATACTCCCCCCACACACTTTTAATGAGAAAATCCAACAATATTTATTATTGAGGCCTGCTTGCGGGAGGTCACACAATAAACCATCTTGAAGACAGGGTGTTCTCTAAAGCTTATTACTTTGTTTGAATTTTTCATTATTGCTATAAATTTAGTTACTGAACTGTAAAAGCTTTTGCAACATGCACATGTTTTAGTAAACCTCAGGAGCCCCTTGACCAGCACTGCACAATTCATACTTCATATATTCCTGAGTCATTTTCTTCTGATGCCTTGAGTATTTCCTCGGTAGATATCCCCCTCTGAAAGATGTTAATCTTTGTTTTCACTGAAAAAAAAGGGTAATTGCAAGTTTCTCAATTGCCCTTAAACAAAACAAAAAAAAATTGCTTTTAGACAACAGAACACACTGTTTAAAAACATACATATCCTGGAATTTTGTTTCATCCTTTGTCAAAATCCAGTTCAATCATTAGTTTACTGGTGTTTTCTGCACTCATTTGGATCATTTGAACAGTTTGCAAGTCCAATTAGGGCACAGAGGAAAGAATGTGTTATGGTACAAACTGTGATAAAAATGCTCAAAAGCAATCTTAAAAAAAAAAAGGTGAAGCACTGCTAAAGGCTCTGTGAAATGTGTTTGAGAAAGATATTGAGAGATACATAATTAAATACGCCATATGTACTTCAGAACACATGTATATACAGAATAGAACATCACTTCTGAAAACTAGTTGAAAATATCTGTAAGTAGATGTATTTTATCACTGAAATATTAATCACTGTGTTTACCTTATTTCCTCATTCTCCCATTAAATCTAAGCCAATGGAACATCAAACACAGTAACTCAGACAGTAACTCATCAGCTCTTAGCACACATTTTTGTTTCTTTATAAAAATCAGTAAGGCATGAGATAGCATTGGTATGGTAGGCTATCTCAAACAAAGGTTTTATCCTTATTTAAAATGGAATACCATTTACAGGCTAATAAAATATGACCTGAATTTATAAACATATTTATCCAATGATATTTATACAAATATGGTATATTTCTGGTTGGAGATTTTCTTTTTAATATTTTTGTAGAGTTGAATACTAACAATATTTACTGCCTCAATAAAAGAAAATGTTAAGAAAATATAGACTTAACTCAGCCTGCATCCAGCTGTGGTCTTTCTTTCTCCTTTGTCACCAGTAGCAGCCCAGTGAAGTTGGATGACTAAATCTAATCCCCATACACTTGCAGGATTTTATAACATGGTATTCTGAATTTCATGGAAAGATTATACTGTAAATTCAAACCATTCTGATAAATAAAATTCAGGTTTTTATTTTTTTTTTAATGCAAACTGACATCAAAATTCAATTTGAAGAAAATTTTGAACACCCCATCAAAAAACAAACAAGCAAACAAACAAACAAACAAAACCAGAAAGTAAAACCAAGCAAACAGACTAACAAACAAACAAAAGATTTAAGTTCCTTCTATCCTTCAACAGGAGAAAATATTTCATCAAGCAAACAAACAAACCCCCAGAACACCAAAACATTTTTTTAAATTAAGTTAAATACCTGATAGCCAACAGCATTAGAAAATCTTAAGATCAAATACTTGTTAGCACAGAAACTCCCAGGGCAGGATTTTTGCTGTCTAGACTCACGTCATCCTCTGGGAATGTCTGTAATTGACATAAGTCTCTGTGTATTGTGCACCAAGGAAAAAAATGGGTAGACAGCAGGAATGATTCCATTTTTCTGTCTTTTTTTGTGCACATCTGGAATAAAAAGATACTTTTTTGCCTTTTCTCTAAGCTTTACAAAGCAGTGGTTTAGGATTCCCTGTGTTGTTTAAATTAACATAGTTTGTTTCCTTGAGAAAATATCTACAGAGAAGTAGAGATCTATATATTTTTAAAAAACTAAACCATACTGTTTTCTAATTTTACCTCAGCAAGCCCTACTTATTTTGGCTAAAGGCTATGTATGAACTTATTTTAATAACAATAAAAAAGAGTGAAAGATTATACTCTGCCTTATGAGGATTGCAGTATGATTAGCTTTGTTTTCACATTCCTCTTCAGGCCAAACTCTTAAATTTTATTCTATTTCCCAAAGGGTGCTCTCATATTTTCTCCTGGAAAGAAGGTTGTGGTGAATTATCAGAATGACACACTACAGGAAGTGTTGCTCAGATTGGGAAATGAGCCTGAAGGAAAAAAAAAAGGTACGTAAAGACAACTGAATTACAATTCCTATGGAAGTCTATACAATTAACAATCATTTATTTGAAAAACTATTTTTGTTTGAAGTTATTTCTTCTTTGTAATGCCAACAATAAGATATTTTCTGAAGACAACAGGTACTACTCATTAAAATTTTCATGAAAATATACTGAAATTTTTTTGCAGAATTCCTATTTCCCACTTTTTATGAGAATTCCTTACTGGCCTAATATGGTATGCACTGAAGTCGACTTAAAAAATGAAGGAAATAAACCTATCTAGAACTAAATTGTAGTTAGATGTGTAACAAGGAGATCATAGTACAAGAAAAGAAAAACATAGAAACAAAGAAAAAATGGAAATAAAAAACCAATATTGTGGGATGTTATATAGAATAATAACAATATAGAACTATAGATTTTATTTTAAAATTATTTTTATTTTTTTATTATTTTTTGCTTTTAATTTTCCAAAATTTAAAAATTAATGTAGGATGCATTTTAAAATATTCCTTACTACAGTGTCAGATGTTCAAGTCCTCTTGTAAAGACTGAATGTCAAGTTTTTCATCTTCCAGTAAACCATAAATATCTACTTTGACTTATTTTTATGTGTTATAACTTATTGGTGTGTAAATGCTCATATAATATATTAGATAAAAGCAAAGGAAAAAGCTAACTAATAAATTATGTTCTGAATTTAGCAGCTGCCAATTGAAATTGTCAGCTTCATATCAAAATATGATATTCACTCTTAAAAATCCCATTTTCTGGGATTTTTAGGAGTGAAACATGTATGACTGGTATAAAATTCACTGTTGTTGAAGTATAAAGGCTCACAGACCAAAAAGTGTTAATAACTGGAATAACTGTCACGTTTCTGCTTTCTTTGCAGTCCTGTCTCTTACTCTTAACAGCTATTTTAAATCAATATTTGACATTTTCTTTTCCCAGTAATTTTACTGAAAATTTGTCGAACATAAGTTCTGAGATATATCAATTAGACTTTTTTGTTTAATTGAATAGTTTTGCTGCCACAAGAATAGCTTTTTTATTAAGTGACCAATGTAAAATTGTATTATTTTTATTTTTAAACCTTTCAAACGTTTTATTCCTGCTCATTGTTAGCACTTTCTTATAAGTTTCTAATACTCATTTTAAATTGCAGTTGGCAATGAGCTCTTTAAAAAAGAGTACTTTTTATAAGCACATAAGGAAATACAACTTAAAAGTACAGTGATTTAAGGTGATAATTTCCTAAAAGTGATTTATAATATATAAAGTAATGACAAAAGATTAGGTATTTCTCTGCTTTTCTGGTCTCATAACACTGCCAGAGCAGGACTGGTTATTTAAATTTCCAAGTTCCTCAGTGTTTTGCATATTTACATATGTAGACCTTGGCCAAATGCCCACTCTTTAAGGTTTAACCTTAGAACTCACTGAAAATGTCTAAAATTATAGGAAAAGTTTAGGACCATTTGTTTTAAATAAAAGGTTGCTTAGACTGAATTAATTCTGACAAATAAAAAGAGAGCTGGAAAGTTGAATTTGGTGTGAAGTAAAAAGTACATAATTTTGAAATTTCTCACCAATATCCTTAAACAAGGAATTTATGGAATTTATGGCACTGCAGGAGATCACACTCCATGACTGACTCCTGAGGAGGGGTGACATGACACTCTGCTAAATCCAATTTTCAATGAGGTCCTGAAGGGCCCAACAGAAGGGAGCATGATGCTCCTGATTTTAATCAGGGTTGCAACTGGGAAGTGGCACTTTCGCAAGAGAGACACCCATGGTAAGGAACAGGATGATCTTCTGGATTTCTCAGGAAGGACAGACACACTCAATGCCTACAGTCACACAGCTGGTGTGCTCAGTCCATGGTGCTTCACAGAAAGTAATAAGAGGAGCTGCTGCTGCTCTCACAGAGGACTCTGAAAGTATTCAAATTGCAGCAAATGCTCTGACCCACTTTCAGAGACTGCAATAAACAAAGACAGCTAGAGCCTAATAAATATTTCTGACAATCACTGTGGATCGATAATCCTGCTGTCACTTCTCTGGCTGCCACCCCTGTCTTTCTACCATGGACTTGAAGACCCAAAACCAGTTGCCCATTGACTACAGAAAGTCAGAGACAGCAAAGCTCAAGAGAACAATGGAGACTCCCTTCTCTATAACTAAGGGGTCATGGAAGTGGTGCTCAGGAAGAACATTCTTGTATCTGTTGTTCAGCACCAGCTCCTGTGGGAAGCCACATTTATCATGCAATGTCTTCATCAAGATCTGAGCTGCAATTTGGGAAAATTGAGTGGGTATCACATTGCCTCAGAAATGTCCCAGAATACACATGAGCAGAAACTCCAGGAAACCCAGAAGCCTGAGTCCCTCATTGTAATTACTGAGAAGTTAATGCTCTCATCAGAGGTTTTATTGCAGAAGTCAAATACCCCTTCAGATTAAGTTCATGAAAATTCAAACTAGGTGTTGATAAGATTCTTTCTGGCATAATGCTCGATTTTCCTCCAATTTTAGATATCAACAAATATGGACAATTTTGTAACAGTAATGCAAATTTTGCAACCATAACTGACTGAAGAGTTCTTTTAGTGTCCAATTCCTATTTATCACTTGCATTGCAAATGACATTACAAATCAGTACTTGACCTAGTCTAGCCAAATTTGAATATGTTTTCCCCTTAATCTTTTGCAATGCATGAATACAGGTTGGCATGAATTTTAATCCATAATTTTGGAACCTGCTCATGCTGCTAAGAAACATGCAAATAAATGCCAGTTTCTTGCAGAAACACTTTATAAGCAGCAATAAATAAAGTAATTCTTCAAGCTTTATTTGAAGTTATTGTTTGAATGCATATGATATACGTTCCCTTTCTGTTTTCCAGATTTATAGGGGTATAAATCCTATATCAAATATAAAGCTTTCTTCAGGGCCCAAAGTCCAGCACATTTTTCCATTGTGTTTATGGAAAAATCTCTCTTGATAAAATTAATATCTAGTTAAGAAAAACATTAATTGTTGAGGTCATGTTCATCATTGTATACTTAAGTAAATTAAGTGATTTACCACCTTCACAGCAGAATTAAGAACAAACATCATTTCCATGGATGAACAACCAAGCTCACTTGCTGTTCATGATTCTACTGCTCATGCAGAAATCCATCACAGCATAAGAGTAACATGCAGCTGTAAAATCTTGTGGGTCAACTGTGCACACCCCCACACTTAAACCCATCCAAGAAATTTTTTTTAGTTCAGAGGTTTTTTGTGAATCAATTTGAAAATGTAACCCTAGTCAGTTTTCAGCTCTATTTATTTGAGATAAAGGCCCCAAATTCAGCTTCATTATGATACATATTCATAGGGGAGAAAAAAATTGATATGGAAAGAATATGGAATTAATTTTTCCAATTATTAGTAAAGGTAAAAAATAAAATCTTTCTTAAACTTTTTCATTTGCTTAAAAAATATCTGTTATTTTAAGGTTGTCCCTCCATAGTTCATGAACTGGTGTTCCCTGAAGTTACAAATATATTTTTCATTTGCTAAAGCCTACCAACTGAGAAAATGTTCTTACAAGAAATTCTTACGAAGCTCAAGATGAAAAACCATTCAAGCATAGGTTGAATAAGCCCAGATCATGAATTTAAATGAAAGCATTTTTTGATGCAAACTAACCCTCTGAGACCTGCTGGACAGTTGTGACACTCTTTTTTTCCAACCAAAATAGAATATTTGAGTCCAGAGAAATAAAAGCTGAGGTCCCTTAAACTTAGTAGCACATGTCTATTTGCCTTTGTGACAGTAAAGTGTGCATAACTCATACCCTCCTATGATTAAATGAGACATAAGATACTTTATTTCCTTTTAAAATCTCTCCAGAATCAATTTTAATTTGAATTAATTACACTTTAAAAGAACAAAAGACCATTAGGTGAATCCTGTTAATTTTAATAGATCTTTGACCACTGATCCAGATATTTGCTAGAATACAGGGATTTTTAAACAGCACAAGATTAGTTTGTTTCTCTTCCAGTGTTTTGTTCTTCAAAGTTGGAACAAATTTTTCTTAAAAGATTTAATTTAGACTGCTATACCACATACATAGTGGTAACTAAAATGCAAGTTTTTATATGTAGATGTTACAGAGGTTTAGACTATATAGAGCAACTTAAACTGTGATTTTGAATTATCATTGAATACTTAATAACATCACATGGAACAAACTGTTCTTGCCAAACTGCTAAGGGTTAATTATTGTGGCATCCGAAATTCTTAACTTTGCCAGCAAAAAATCCTGATTGGATATAACAAAGAAATAAAGAATATAGGTTTCAGAACTATTGTGTGTAAGTGATGCCAGATTTGAATATCAGTGAATAATATCTATGGAATCTTGAGAAAGATTTTGATAAATATGCTGAAAAATAAAAAAATTGTAAACCATATGCAATCTATCATTTGTAAAGTACAGTTTCTTATAATTTAGTGCTGTGGTTGCAACTTTTGCAATAGACCAAATGAGCCAGCCCTCTTAGCTGCCTATCAAATAAGCAAGAATTTTTGAGGTCAGCAGTGTGATGAACACAGGCATTAAGTCTGACATTAAGAATTTTTGGTGTCTTATCTATTTCAAATCGCTAATGAAGCTTAGAGGAAAAGAGTTTTCATACATTTCTGGATTCTGCCTTCTAGAATGGTACAACCACAGAACAAGGGGGTTAAGGGGGCCTAAATAATGGGCCTAAAGGGGCCTGAAGAACTCAGAATGTGCTCTGAAAACTGTGAAAGCTGTGAAAACTAAAATGGCCTTCCTGAGGTTATTTGGTCCAATCACAAGTCATATTTTTAAAAATGTCAAATTACAGAGATCTCATAATCTCTCTGGATAATACAATACAAACACCCAAGGTGACTAAGTTTTTATTTACATTTAGTTGAAATTTTTAGTAAAATTCTGAATTTTCTCTCTTTCCATTAGCCAACACAAATACAGCAATTAGATCTTCCTTTGTCTTTTCTTGGGAATGGAAAAACTCAACTATTTTAGTCTCTCCACATATGCCATGTACTTCAGCCCTATAAAAATCTCAGTGGTCCTCCAAAAGGCTTGTTCCTGTATGTCCACTTCTTTCTTGTAATTTGAAGCCCAAAAGTGGGCACAGTGCTGTGTTGGCACCCTGATCCTATTGTTATATGGCCTTAGTTCATCCCAGCTGCAAGAGTTCCCCTTTGCTTTGTTCAGCTTCACAGGGTTTTCTTCAGCTCATTTCTCCAGTTTCCTGGATACTCTCTGAGCAGAAAGTCCTCCACCTCTATTTGGCACTGCTCAGAGACCAGCTAAATGGGCATTCTGCCTTCTATATTAGTATCTGAGGGTATCTTGTCACAAACTGCCAGTTGGATGTTGTGCCAGTGACCTGACCCTTTAAACCTGATGGTCCAGTTCCTTTTCCACATACTCCTGTCCATATGCAGTGACTCCAATTTGGCTATAAGAATGCTGTAGCAGACCTTGCTGATGGTCTGCACGAAGTCAAGACATATGTGTTGGGTTTGTGTGGCCAGGTTTTGGTAGCTGGGGGGCTACATGGGTGTTTTCTCAGAGAAGCTGCCAGAGGCTTTCCTCATGTCTAGTGGAGCCAATGCCACATATTTCCAGGATGGACCCACCACTGAGCAAATCAGAAATGGTAGTATCAAATCTGTGATAACATATTTAAGGGAATAAAAAATGTAATTGTGGCCAGAGAAGAGAGGAGTGAAAATCTGTAAGAGGAACAGCCTTGCAGACACCCAGAGCAGAAGGAGGGGCAGGAACTGCTCCAGGTGCTGGAGCTGAGATTCTCCTGCAGCCCGTGGTGAGACAGCTGTGTCCTGTAGAACATGGCAGTCCATGGAGGAGTAAAGACTCACCTGCAGCCTGTGGAAAATGTGCACACTAGAGCAGGTGGATGCCTGAGAGGTGTCTTGTGACCCCCTGGGAAGCCCATGCTGGAACAGGCTCCTGGCAGGCACCTGCAGACCATGGAGAGAGGAGCCCATGCTAGAGCAGCTTTGTTGGCAGGACTTGTGACCCCACGAGGGACTCACTATGAAGCAGCATGTGCCTCAAGGACCAACTGTGAAAGTGACCCATGCTGCAGAGGTTCATGAAGAATTGCAGCCTGAGGGATGGACTCACACTGGAGAAGTTCATGGAGAGCTGTCTCCCATGGGAGGGACCCCAAGGTAGAGCAGGGGAAGGATTGCTCTCCATGCAGCATCAGAAACCATGGGTTGATGAACAGACCATAACCCCCTTTCCTATCTCCCAGTACCACTGGGGGGAGGAAGCAGAGCCCAGAAAAGAGGTAGAGGTGAGGAGAAGGTGGTTTTAAGATTTATTTCTTATTATCCTGCTCTGCTTTTTTTAGTAATAAAGTCAATAAATATCCTCAAGTTGAGTCTGTTTTGCACGTCAGAGTATTGGTGAGTGATCTTTCTATGTCTTTAACTCATGAACCTTCTACCTTATTTTCTCTCCCCTGTCCGCCTGCAGAAGTGTTAGAGCAGCTTTGTTGAGTGCCTAGCATCCAGCCAGGGTCAACCCACTCTAACATGTAACATCTTGCGCTGTGTCCTTGTCCACAAAACCAGTCACCTCACTGAAACAGGCAACTGGGTTGTCCAGAAACAATAAACTTTTGAAAAATCACCCCTGGCAGGACTCAGACACTGTACTTCCTCTGTCTGGAGATACACTGAAAAAAAATCTGGCCAGCTGTGAGATGTTAAGTACTAGCAGTTATGAGCAAAGATACACATCTCTTTTATACTGTTGGTGACATGCAATTTAAAAATAATAATTTTCACCCTTTTTTTTTGTGGTAGAGAGAATCAAATGATTTATCCAATATTTAACATTCAGCATGCAGAATTGATGTTGGGTACTGAGCTCAGAAAGTCAAATAATCCAGTTAGCAACTCCATTCTAAATGTACAGTTAAATACTACTAAATTAATCATTCTTGATCAGAATTTCTCAGAACCTCTCATCTCCTTTTGACAATACAAAAGTGACAAATTGTGGTAAAGTTGGCCTTTTCAATATCTCTTAATCTTTTCAATATCTCTTATTTTGTACCTTAAAGCAGGATAAATTGTTTTAGTGGGTTGGTTTGTGGTTTTTTTTAGAAGTCATGCCTTGCCAGTTTTTGATGATTTATCTCTTTAATTTATAATTTTAATGGAAGAATGCCACATATTTATAGATATTTGTATGTCCACTTACTTAATTCTATGATAGGATATATAGGTATTGGCAATGGAGCATGGAAAGCCTTTGGATAGGATCCAACAGGCACAGATGGATTGCAACAGCACAAGCTTGTTCATAAAATAGAAAAGAAAAGAAAAGCATATGATAATATTTTGACTACAAGGATTTTGCAGGCATAATGAAAACAACCATGCATCTTATACATATCATTAAGCCTAGGCTATTACATTAATCAGACAATTTTTCAAACAATTAAAACATATTTTGAGTGTATTACTCAAACTTATTGTGCCAAACAAAGCTTCCTATAACATGTAAACAATCCTGCTTTGTATTACTAACAAACCAGATTCCACCTAGAATAGTTTTCTTGTGTGATGTATTGTACACAACTATAATTTTTTACCCAGAATCCTTACAAATTATGAACTAAATACAGCCTGACACGATCACCACATAAAATGCTTTGAAAGAAAACAATGCAGTATGCAGGGGATTGCTTTGCAGGTGCTGCTTATCCCCCTGAGCTTCATTATCTATATTTGAAGATTTAAAAATCAATAGCCTAAAGCAACTGGAAAAAATATTTAAATCATCTCTCCACATATATCCAGGAAACTGAAACTCTCTGCTACATATTGCAGAGGAGACTAAGATCTCTGCTTCCAGCACACTGAACATCTCTGTTCTGAGGGTAATCCAGGCCTCATCCAGCCCTTCCTCCCATTTTTGCTGAGTCTTCAGTCTTGATATGGTAACACTGTCAAATTTACCTGACATTTTTCAATACAACATTTCTGGGTTTTTTTTGTTAAAGGAATCTCAGTTCCCTTATTTGCATTAGGTAAGTGTTAAGCATGGGAGTTACAATGTCAGGATGATAATGTCACACATTTTGTGACCTGTTTTGGCCGTTCCTACACACAGATATATAGTAGGAAACTTGGTCTTCAAGGTAAGTGTTTTGTTCACAACTTCTCGAGAGCCAAGCTTTTCTGCCCTAGGGCTTTTGTCTTAATGGATTTATTTTGCATTATTATGTCCTGAATTATTTACAAAATCTCCTAATAATTGTCAAAATAATTGCTTTTGAAGAAGCTATGAGACATAGTGTCTACACTATTAAATCTGAGATACTGATGCAAATGGATAGTCTAAATGTAACCTCTAGTGTATATTTACCTAATTAGTAGAGAGTTGACACCAGGACTTTGCCCTGTGCAAATCTGTTCCTGAGTCAGGTTTTTCTTCAGAATGCTCTGGGGAAGTGCAAGAGCAGCTGTAAATGCCAAATCTTTGTGAGCAAAATGAGAAAAATAAAATATTGGAAATGTGTAGTGTCCTTATATCAAGATTAACTAATAACTGTCAAAACAAGTGCATTTTTGTGAGTGTGAGACCAAGAAATATACAGAAGAAACAATGGTTAAATTATAAAGGCACATAAAATAGAAATTTTTGTGTGACTTAATCTTTCTTTTTAATCTTCATTATATTCTTTATTTCAATTTTTTAACCGCATTGATGAAAAGACTTAGTGCCGCCAACTGAAAAAGACAGTTAGGAGTTTAGGGTTTGTTTTGACAAGAAATGGAGATGCTTTAAGAATTTGCTATCTATTGAAGAGAACTAAACTTGTTAATCTCTCCTGTGCCCTGTTTTATCACCTCATCTATCACTTGCATTCTCATCTTCTACCCACAGGTTTTTTTCCATTCTTGCAACTAAATCTTCCCTTTCCAAAAAAAAAGTTCTTCATGATCTATGGTTTCTGCTGTGGTTTAACCCCAGACAGCAACTAAGACCCACACAGCTACCAGCTCACTCCTCCCCTCAGAGATGGGGAAAAGGGAATTGGAAGGGTGAAAACAACAAAACTTTGTGGATTGAAATAAAACAAATTTAAATTTAATTTTAAATAAATTTAAAATTTATTTATTTTAATAAATAAATAAATTACATATTATCACAGAATATTTGGGGTTGGAAGGGACCTCTGGAGACCCCCTAGTCCAATCCCCCTACTGAAGTAGGTTGACCTAGAGCAGGCTGCACAGAACTGTGAACAGTCAGGTTTGGAATACTCCCAGAGAAGGTTCTGGGCAACCTGTTTTAGTGCTATATCACCCTCTAAGTAAATAAGTTTTCCTCATATTTGGATGGAATTTCCCCTGGTTAAGTTTGTGCCTGCTGCCCCTTGTCCAGGCACTGGGCATC